>SNQJ01S0065339.1:11226-21766 GCA_010110895.2 Picea sitchensis | reverse complement strand
TTTGGAGGTAAAACTTTTAGGAGATTGATACGCCGAGTCGCGATATCGCGATGCGGCGATAATTAAGACTCAATATGATTATGTCGCAACTTCGCGAATCGGGATTTTGGACATTCCGTCTCTATAAAAGAGAAAGACGAGTGGCGATGTACCGAGAACCGAGTCTAACTATGGTTAGTTTTCACTCTTGGTTCTTGACTATAGTTATAGGAAATTATCGTGTTGTCGGCTCTCGGGGTCGGGAAAAGAAAAATTTAGGATCGAGAAATGCCGAAAGAGTGAAACCCCGAGGATGTCATATCCAAGGGTTACAGGTCTTATACCATTCTTGCCTTGGACGAAAATTAAAACCGAGTTCGCACTTCTCGCGATTCGGGACTTTGTGATTTCAAGGAATGAGGTGTTTGGCCTGCGAGATCACGAAACTTGGAAAAATCTTTAAGGACAAATATACTTGTGAAAAACGGGCCTTTAGTAAATGACAAAGGATTACTTATTCAGGCAACAAAAACCTTCATTCAGAGTTTTATGGCTTTCGAAGAAAAAACAGGGGCGGCTCCAACAACTCCAATTTGAGATAGGTTTTCATAGTAAAAATGTATTCAAATAGAGGGTATCCAAACTAAGCATCAAAAATCCAAAAACAATATTTCCAACAATATATATCTTGCAATCTTTATCTTGGACATCTGTAGTCTCCCATTGTCTTTGATATCAATGGCAACAATATTTCCAACAATCTCTCCATTTGTCATTGATGGTAGCCCTTAGTCAATTCTGATACTCCCCCTGTGTGCAACTTTTCTTCTGTCTACAATTGTTCCTCTGTCTGCAACATCTTCTCCTTTGACATCAATGGAAAAGGGTTGCTCCCCCTGATCTTGTGATTCCCTTTACTGAAAAGATGATAGGGATATCACTCCCATCACTCCCATACATCGTTTTTCTCTTTTGACTTCATCGAGAACGTATACATTGCTCGGGGTTCTATTTTCATTTGCCACTAATCTTCTTGAACCTACTTTTCTTGAACCTAGGTGTGAGTTTGTAACCTTGATCACACATTTCACTGACACTTAGAAGATTTTGTTTTAACCCTTCAACATACAAGACATTCTTTGTTTTATTCTTTCCATCATCAATACGAACGATACATTTTCCAACTATCCTTGTAGAATCATTATCCCCAAAGGTAATTCTACCTTATTTTTCTTCCTTTGTGGTGAGAAATTTGTGCAATCCCCTATCACGTATTTAGAACATCCACTATCAATGTACCATTGGCTTCCTTTGTCTTCAGCATACATTGCAAGTCCACATTCTTCCTTCTTTGGTTCTTCTTGCTTCCTTTTCCACACCTTTGTGTATTCTTCTCTATGCTTGGTAAGAACATCTTATTCCATGTTTTATTTAGGAGACCTTATCATGCTACTTCTACAGTCACGTGTTATGTGCCCGTAGTTATTGCACTTATAACATTCAATATTGTAATCAAGTAGGGGAGCAAATGAAATGTAGTTTCTATCAATAAACCCGTGAAAATTTTTGGTTATGTTGCTCACATATTCATTCTTTGAGGTCTTATAAGAACCTCTATTTCTATCTCTCACATGATCACTTATTGCATATGCTCTACAATCTATTTCTTTATGACCAAAATCATTACAAGAAAAAGAATAGCCAAGAAAGATATTTTGGTACCGGGTTGTGAAAGGTCTTCTTGGTGGAACGACTCATTTGAATTCATTCTTGTGAGAAGAATTAGATTTGTGTTGGTCATCATTTCCTTTCCTATTTTTTCTTTCATTGTTGATGGAGCCTTTGAGAATATTGGCATAGCTTTTAGGCTTTTCTTCATTTTCTTTTTCTGATCAATTTGTGACCTTAGTGCTTGCCTCTTCCTCGGGGGTCTTTTGAATGGTGACATGTCTTGATGAATGGTGACCTTTGGAAACTGAGAATATTATCTAATATTTCAGTACTCTTTCCAAAATTCAAGCTTCTATTCAACTAATTAGTTGTTTTCTCTAGTTCCTTTCTTAAGGAAACTATTTTATCTTCTAGATTCTTGCAATTTTCTTCTTTTACTTTCAGTTGGCTTCTCACCACATCTTCTATTCTTTTTGCCTCTTCTAGTTGAGTCTTCGGGATGATAGTTGTCTTCTTTGTTTCTTCAATATCACGATCCTTCTTTTCAAGTTTATGCAATTGTTCCTTTTTCTTTATATTCTTTCCCCTAAGTTTTCCTATTTCTTCTAAGGCACTAATGAGTTATGTTTCAAGATTCACTTCCTCTAAATATAGCTTTTCTTTATGAACATATTCATTTTCCTCATCAACAGGTTTTTTTTCCATGGTTATGGAGATAGATTCTTCTTCATCATCACTATCTTCCCTTTCTTTGTATTTGCCATGTCCTCCTTTTAGCTTTCTCACAAATTGTGCTTCTTTTGTCTTTGATTCATAGTTGGAACAATCATTGGATCTGTCTTCATAAATGTTTTGTAGCTTGTCCCAAATCTGTTTAGTTGATGTATATTGCATTACCTTGGCAGTCTCAGAATATGATAGGCCACTCAAGATGACATCTATTGTTTTTTCATTGTGTTCACCTGACTCCTTCCCAACTTCATCTGTATAACTTATTGTGATTGATTCCCATATACCAAACCCAAGGGCCATCAAATATGTATTCATTTGTATACTCCATGATGCATAGTTTGTTCCATTGAAAAAATGAGCTATGTTTGTAGGGATACCTTCCTTACAATCCATATGTGCTCGAAATTTGTCTTTCAGTGGTTAAATTGTTTCCGAAGGAACCCGCTCTGATTCCAATTGTTGAACTTATGCTTATGCTAAGGGGAGGGGGATGAATCAATATAAGATACTTTTTAATTTAATTGAGCATTAATTAATCATTCATTAACTTTAAAACAGTAAATGCATGTAAACTCAAATCACGGTACACAAATTTTAACTTGGAAACCCTTGTAGGAGAAAACCACAATTTTTATTTATTTATAAATGTTTGTAGGAACCAACCAACTGTTACAAAGCTTGTAGGTGCCAATCTACTAGAGACACCAATCTCCTTAGTTGAGCACCAACTCAAAAATATATTATGTTGGCACCAACCTACTAGAGACACCATCTCCTCAACGGGACACTAACTCAGGAAGATAATGTGTAAGCACCAACCTACTGGAGACACCAATCTCCTTAGTTGAGCACCAAATTAGTAAGACCTGTATAGGCACCAACCTAATATCTTCATACACAAATTACTTCTGACTTCACCTACATGCTTCATACTTCATATATTTCATAGCATCATCATACCCTTAACTTTCATGCTCCAACGCCTATATTTGCTTCATACCCCAGACATAGATTCAAACCCTAGTCAGATTTAGCCTTTATACTCTAGGAAACCTCGTAGAATCATTCCCAAAATATAATCCCATACTGCAGCATCACAACCTAAAAACCACGCACTTTGCAATATCATAGACCTTAGCCCTTCATAGTGCACCCTCAAAACTCCAAGGAAACTCATCTTGCACCTTTAGACCCCAAGAATACTCTCCATATTCTCTTGTGCACCTCAGATCTCTTATGTGCACCTCAAACTTGATCTTTTTGCTTAGATTATCTTCAAATGCACGCATTTATCCTTTATTTATAGTGTTTATGTGCTCACTTTTAGGGTCAACCTGTAAATATTAGTTGGGCCGACCTGAACTTTTCGAATGGGTTGTCTGATAAAACAAATCATATCTCTGTGTTCCTAAGGAGTTATAGGGAATTCCATATATTGTTGGAAAGGCCTCATAATAATCTTTCCAACCATAGAACCTATGCTCCAATTTGAGCTAGTTATTCATAATAAAAATGCCTTCAAATATAGGGTATCCAAACTGAGCACCAAAAATCCAAAAACAATATTTCCAGTAATCACCATCTTGCAATCTTTATCTTGGACATCTGTAGTCTCCCCCTATCTTTGACACCAATGACAATAATATTTCCAACAAAGGTAAGAGAGATAACTATACATTGTATGTTAGTTCTTCTCAAGCTTAACATTCTCACACTTCTCAAAGTGTGTGGATAGTTGACTCTAATTCTACCCATCATATGGCTAAATATGCTTCTCTATTTCCTTCATTAAGTGAAGCTATATAAAAATAAATATTTGTAGAAAATAATGTGCACTAATTGTTGTTAGTTGTGGTAATAATGAATGTTAGAATGGTGCAATTATTGATGTGTATCATGCACCTAGTTTGAGTGTCGATTTATTATGTGTACCCCAACTAACTCACACTAGCAAGAAGGTAGAATTTTGGTCAGATTCGTTGTTGTGAAGGATATGCACGATAACCTTCTCGTTGTTGTCAAGGGAAGGAGAGATTGTATAAGTCCTGTGACTTTCCCATGAAATATCTAGGACTAATTGCACTCATAGCTCAAACCAATGATCATAGCAAAATTTGGCATGAACAACTTAGACATCTTAATTTCCAAAGCTTGAAACCGATGATGAAACATAACATGGTTATTGGACTACCTAAGGTTGTCCCCCCGGTGAAATATGTCAAGGATATATGTTTGTCAATCATCATTGAAGTTGCAACGAGGACTGATTAGAGAGTAAAGACTCAGCTGGAACTTTTCCATAGTGACCTATATTCCCTTAACAAACCATCACTAGCCAATGAAATATGTGTTTGACCTTCATTAATGAATTTTACAAGCATACTTAGGTATATTTCTTGAACAATGAGAGTCACGTATTTGAAAAATTCAAGGAATTTAGAGCATTAGTTGAAAAACAATGCAATTGACTTATGAAATGATTAAGATTAGATAATGGAGGAGAAGATGTTAAGAAAACCTTTGAAAGTTGTCACAACATGGTATCTCTTGGCAGAGATATGTACCTTACACACTTCAATAAAAATTTCATGTTTTTTAGTTTAGGTGAAAGGTCTACTAACTAAGTTTTGGGTAGATGATACCTACTGCTCATACTATTTGTTAAATCTGATTCTAACTACAGTTGTATGGGATGTGAGTCTTGTTGAGAAAGGAGTAGGAGAATATCCTTGGTCATACATCTTAAAACCTTTGGATGTATAGCATGGGATTACATTCCATAAGATAAGAAGAAGGAACTATATGTGAAGAGTCATGATTATATCATGATGGGCTACTCTGAGGAGTCAAAGTCTTACACACTATTGTTGCAATCATATGGGTGATTATCTATAGGAGAGATGTTGTCTTTGATGAGAAGATCTCAGGTGTCACTCTATTGAATTCCGCTTCTTGCTTGTTGATCAATGATCCTTTGGAAATTTTACAGAATTCTAGATCAACTAACTACTACATAGGACCATCGATTGGAAATTTGACTCCTTTAGCATAACCAATTTGTAGTCGACCTTGCATAGCATAGTTAACCACAAGTTTTGGAACCCCTATTTAGTGTAGTATTGGTGATTTTGGTATAGGAACTCCTTCAACAAAGGGGACTTGTCTTCCCAAATGGGCGACTAAGACAATCAAAGTTGTTGGAACTAATGCAGGTTATATAAATGACTCAAGAAAAACTAAAAAGTCAAAAATAGTTTGGTAGTGTTTATCTAATGACACATGTGATAGAGGAACATGATCTCGATACATATACATATGCTTGTGGTCGACCTAAATGGTAGAATGCCATGGCTGATGAATATGATTTCATGAAGAATGAAACATGGGATTTAGTTCCTCAACTGTAAGGAAAGAATGTGGTAAAGTGTTGATGGTTCTACAAGACCAAATTCACATTTGAAGGCATTGGTGAAAGACGTAAGGATCATTTGGTAGCAAAGGATTTCCATAGCAAGAGGGAATAAACTACACTAAAACCTTTGACATTGTTGCAAATATGAATTATGTTGTTGATGTTTGTAGCATCAGACAAGTACTTCCACATTGATTTTGTGTCTAACATGTGGAAGTTGTCATTAATACCTCTCAAGACTTAGGAAATTTGCTTTATTAAAGTAATTATTAAAGTGAATTCCTTTTTATAATTAATTGAGTTTAATTTAAGGAAATGCCTAAGTTTTTGGCATTAGTGAATTAAATTAAATCCTAGCCATTGATCTTAAGTGTTGGTGAGATCCAATCTTGGAGTGTTGGTGAGATCCAATCTTGGTCATTGATCACTTTGGAGATCTAGGGTTTTGGATTTAGGATAAACTCAACTTTATAAAAGACAACTACGGTGAGAGGAGGAGACACACACATAGAGTGAGATAGTAAGAACTCATTGTATTGGGTGGAGAAGGACTTTCATCCAAGTGTGCAGGGGCAAGGTCTAAGGAAGGGAGCAAGGGATAACAAAGGAGTAGCGACCAACAAGATTGAAGGACATATATTGAAGTGTGATAAGTTATTTTGTTGTTTTGTAATTTTCCTCGGAGGGGCCATTTTCCCAAGACATGATCCCTGATTTTACTAGAATAAAATAATCACGGTACTAATTTTCCCTTAGGGGTTTTTACCCAGAAATATGTGTGCAAAATTGTGGTTTCATGTTTATTGCTTCCATTGATTTATTTATGTAAATCATTAAAACTCGGTTGTGTTTCTTCTTCAGTAAATATGTAGTAATAAGTTTATAACAATAAGGCATTTGTTATGAAATAAATTACCAGGTGATCAGTTAGTGAAAATTTAACATGGTATCATAACTATGGTTATGAAAGGGAAGCCAAGTGCACAAATCTATAATTTATGCAGGGCATAGGTGGGAATGTTTTTTATGTCCAGGTTGCACAGGAATTAAAAAAAAGAGATAATTTTTGCAGCAGTCGCGTAGACCATACGGATTGCAGAGATGACGTATAGTCATATGACCATGTGGACAAGAGATGCAAAGGGCAGTCACATGTTGGGATATTTTGTTGGGTAGAGGAGGCCGCATGATACAAATCGTGGGCTAGAGAGGGCTGCCAGAGAAGTGTTGGGATGCAGTTGCAACCACAACCACAAACATAGTTGAAACTACAGCCACAAAAAAAGTCACAGCCATAGCCACCAGTCATAGGGGTGCAACCAAGGAACAACCACCAGGTAGGGAGTAGTCGTAGGGCAGGTTGTAGGGGTCACAGGCAGGAAATAGAGGATGCAGGCAACAATAGAGGATGTGAGAAACCCTAGATGAACCTCGAGCAACAATAGGAGTCTGCGGGAAGCCTCATGTAGGTGCAAGCAATAGGTTTTAGTAGCGGGTAGCAGTGGTAGAATTATGGACAACCAGTAGAGGAGATCAAATCAGTTTTGGTGCTTATAGAACTAAGCACAAATTCTTTAGTTTACTATGCCCAAAGGACAAGGCACATTTTTCCAACATCTTATATTCCTCATTAAAATTATGATTTGGAGATGGCTGCAACCAGTTTGAGATTTGATGACAGGTTGGAGGGTGTATCAAACTTTGTACGTTGGAAGGCGAGGGTTACATTAATTTTCTTGGAGAATGGGTTGTGGGATTTTGAAAATACCACCGTGACCTCACCAATGGATTCAAAAGAACTGGAAGTCCATAATCAAAAGGATGTGAAAGCTAGGAGGATAATCTTAGATGTAGTGAAGGATCATTTGAATCCTCATCTATCTAAGAAGAAGTCAGCCAGGGATATGTTTGTAGCTATGAAAAATATTTTTCAAAGCAGTAATGCAAACAAGAAGTTGGTTTTGAGGGAAAAGTTTAGAAACACCAAGATGACCACATCATATACATTGACCAATTATCTCACCAGGATCACTCATGTTCGTGATCAGTTTTCAACAGTTGGGGAGGTCGTTTCAGATGAAGAGATGGTGAGGACAACCCTGAATGGTTTCACTAAGCCATGGGCCCCATTCATCAAGGGCATTGTGGCATGAGAGACACTTCCCAAATTTGACAAGCTATGGGATGATTTCATCCAGGAGGAGATTCAGGAGGAATATCAAGTGGGCCAATAGATTGGTGATGATGAGAATTTGGATCTTACTAGTCAAAGGACGAGAAATCATAATACATGTGGAGAGTTGACTTCACAAGATGGAAAGAAGAAGGATATGAGCAAAGTGAAATTCTTTATGTGCCACAAGAGTGGTCACTATGTTTCACAGTGTCTTAAACGGAAGAAAGGGAAGGGGAAGTCTCAATGGGTAGCAACATCTACATAAAATCGAGTCAAGGATTTTTCTAAGAGATTCAATAAGGATTTATGGTTAGTATCTTGTCTTTCTAGCACTGTTTCCGATAGTGCCTGGTTCGTGGATAGTGGAGCGTATCATCACATGATGAGGAAGCATGAGTTGCTCACCAGTTTGTTAGAGAAGGAATCAAATCTGCATGTGGAGCTTGGCACCAATGTCAATTATGGTGTAGAGGGAGTTGGGACAATTATGTTCCAGCTAGAGTCAGGAGGTTCATTGGAGGTGGCAGATGTGTTGTATGTTCCAGAGCTCAAAATGGATTTTCTCTCAGTTTCAGAAATGGAGGACATGGGATACACCATCTCTTTTGAGGATGGTCTGGTTCTTATTCGACCGAAAATATTTGACCTAGACTCAGTGCAATTTCTTGGTGTTAGAGAGGGTAAGGTATACAGGTTGCAGGGAAATCATGTTAGTGGAACCAAGGGGATCTTGAATCATGGATGTGTTGGGTTGTTATATTCTTTGCAGTGAAATTTGAGTCGAGGTGGATCAACTGGCAGTGAAAGTCGAAGGTCAAGGTGGATTGACTGAGAAAATTCGAAGTTGAGGTGATCAAAAACAAGTCGAAGAGGTCAACCAACAAGAGTTCGACAGGTGGTCATGTGGCAACCGACTAAAGGCCAAATGAAGGTCAATTGCTAATCCAATTTGGTAGTTGACTATAACAGAATCTCAAGATTCGTAAGATTTGTAGCCAATGATCTGCGTGGATCTGTAACCATTTTTGGGCACCTTTCTTTAGGTTTTTTCCTACTATAAATCCTATAAATAAGGCATGTTGTACTGCTGGAAAAGTTAATCGTGAATATTTAAGATCAATCGTTTAGAGGTTGTTGGTCATGTAGATGTAAGCCAAATTGGCTACAAGGTTGTCCTTATGTAAATCAAGAAGGTATGATGTCGATTGTGTCTTAGGTGTGGACCAAGGTTAGGCATGTAACCTTTCTATTCTAAATGAATAAGAAAACAAGAGAGAAAGATGCTCAAGAAATGTTGGTTTTCCCATTTGGGTTTCCAAGGTAAAATCTTTGTGCACTGTGTGTTTTCTTTGTCATTTATTTCTAGCTTAAATTTGTCTTCCTCTCTTCTTTTAGGTTTAGTGTGGAAGTTTAAATTTCCTGACAAGTGGTATCATAGCTCGGTTTAACAAACTTGGATTTGAGCTAAACCCTAGGACCAGTAAGAGTTGTAAGTCAAATATCTTTAAATTTGTGCTTAAAGAATGGAAAGTAGTTCAAGGATAGAGATTGAAAAATTTAATGGCCAAAATTTTGAGCTTTGGAAGCTTAAAATTGAAGATCTCCCTGTGGATTGAGAACAATGGGCAACAGTCTATCTAGGTACCATTCTGACAAGTATGTCGAGGGAAGAATGGGAGAAATTCAATCATAGGGCAAGGGGTACGATTCAACTTTTTCTTGCAGATTTGGTGCTGCCAAATGTCTCAGGAGAAGATTCAACCAAGAAACTGTAGGACAAGATGGGAAGCTTGTACCAGTCAAAATCCCTAGTAAATAAGTTGTTCCTTAGAAAGAAACTGTATCTTCCAAGGATGAGTGAGGACAGTTCGGTAACTAACCATTTAAATGTGTTTAATACCATAATAAGCCAATTATCTTCTGTGGATATTAAAATCACCGAGAAGGAGAAATATATTAGCCTATTATGTTCTTTTCCAAACTCCTGGCATAGATTAGTCGTGGATTTAGGGAGTAACTCAACCACATTAGCACTAAAAAACATGGTTGCATATCTATTTTCAGAAGAAATGAGAAGGAAGAACATGGAAGGATCGACCAAAGATGCATTAGTGGTGAGAGGTCAACCAGTTGACAGAGATAGAGGAAAATTCTCTGGTAGAAGTTTTAAGTTAAAGGGTACATCTAAATCCCATGTTTAGTCAACGAGAAGGTGCTATAAATATGATAAAGTTGGGCATTATAAAAGGGATTGCAAGTCAAAGGAAATGAAACTCGGTACATGATCTGATGAGAAGTAGTCGATGGAGAGAAAGAAAACTCTAGCTAAAGGAGACAATGTGCATCTAGTGTCGACCAGTACACAATCCGACCAATATGTTTGGTTGATCGACTCAGGTGCATCCTATCATATGACACCACATAGAGAATGTGTTAAGAACCAAATATCAATATAGCATAGAAAAACCTCAGAAAAAGTAATCAACGCCTTGAAAAAGAGATAATTTCAGATAATAAGCCTCTTCAAGGGAGCAACCTCCTTTTACCCCACTTAAATGTTCAAGTACAAG
>SNQJ01S0065338.1:6221-25031 GCA_010110895.2 Picea sitchensis | reverse complement strand
AAAGTGCTCCCATTGCACTTTTACCTGGATGATGGCTCTGTTCTGAAGTACTGTTTCATTCCTATCCATAATGCATAGAGGTTTTTCTTGGAACTCGCATTATGGTTCCACCTACACCATTTCCTTCTATAACAACATCGCCTTCTATCATAACAACACGATATCCTTGCTCATTTTCCTTCCTTCAACACTTCATATTAGCTCTCTCTCTTTGAGGAGTGGCATACCTCCTCCTCAAGTTAGTAGTTAAACAAGACACTTAGACCCTCCAACATAGGGTCAACCATGCATTCATGGCATTATTTAGTCCAGGGAAGAACACACCTTGCCTTATTGCCCTCTTACTCAGGAAATCATACCATGCCTTCAAGCATATACGTATGTCTATATATGTATTATGAATGTGCATTACTTGCACAATTATATATTATTCATTCATATTTGTTTGATATTAATATCAACCTTCTTTGAAGAGAATTTACAACCATCCACATGACCAGTCTCCACAGGAATAATCATACTTATGTTGCCTTCCTATCATGGAAACAACCAACAAGAAGTCAATCTTGCCCCACTGCTATAAAAGCATTTACAATTCAAAAATGAAACTACATAACTACAACATTACCCATTGCAGTAAAATGCCCAAATCCGACTTCCTTTCATGCTTCAAACCATTCTTGGTCAATAGACCTTCATGAGGGAAATGCTTTCTTGGATTCCCTTTGACTGCTGCTTGAGCATACTAAGCCCTAACTACATAGCTATCATCCACCTCTAGATGGTAATATAACCCATTGGTTACTTGGAAATGATCTAGTATTTTCTTTACGATAATCTGGATTAGCTCCTTCATTATCCTATTACATTTTAGTCTCTGGATTAGCTCCTTCATTATCCTATTACAATTTTAGTCTCATAAGATTGTATTTAAACCTCATTATCAAAATTTTATTTATGATGTTAGCTATCATTAGGTCATTATTGACCAAAATGGTCCATCAACAGACCATACTTCTACAACTCACCATAGGTTATAATAATTCTATTTGCATGTTACATACATTCTTACTCATTATCATCTGCATTACAACATATCCACATCTTGTGTTTTCATTCACAAGCCTACTCTTAGGTTAATAGACATACACATTTTCTTTAATACAACCATGAGCTCATAAACTGGATCATACATTTATGTCATTTCACCTCTTTTAAGAAGACTAACAATAGTCCAAGGGACTCCTTTTTCTTTTTCTTAACTAGATTATTCCAACAACAACTTTCATTCATTACAGGTCAAGTAACTGACCTTACACATTTTTCATCAGTCCTCTAGACATGAATAATTATACAAATAGGCTTTAGTCTTTTATTTAAGCAACATTTATGATTTTCATGGCTCCAATAACCCATACTTATAGGAAACATTACAACCACCAATGCATTCATTCTCTGGACTCATTCAACCCTATAGCAGGATTCAACCATTTTCAACCATTTCACATTCAGGCCTTACCCTTAAGGCTTATCAACATATTCCCACTACTATAGGAATAACCATCGATCCATCAAAGTAACATTATAATCCTTCTGCTGTAATCAACATGATAACATTTCCTGCTGTGAGGAATTCTTAAAACAAAAATTTCAAGCTGCAATCCTTCTTCTCAAGGAGTTAGTGCAGATAATAAACAAACTTTTTGATGCAGAGAAACTCTTTCTAACATGCTCATCTTAGCCTTGATATATCTATATTATGATTTTTCTTTGGCCCATTCAGGCCCAATGTTTGAAATCTTCTCTGATACCGCTTTGTAAGACACCCAACCCCCTAAGTACATTTTTAAGGGATGGGTTGTTAAAATTTTATATTTTCCTCAACCATGTCAAAGCCTCTTCTTGAGGGCACTATTGTCTTCTGCTCGTTGAGATATTTTCAACAAATTCCATCATACTCAAAACTAGGCTTTGGATCAAAATTCATAGCCTTCTAAAGTTCCTTAGGCCTTCATCGGTCAAAAGCCACCTCACTGCCACGTGACACCCATGTGGCTCCCTATCACTTGTGCCTTTTGATGCGGCATTGACATGGCACTTGTCACCTATCACCTAGCCTATCGACCCTCCAAATTGACAACTTATATTCACTCGACACATTCCATTTCCATCAGAGTCATGTTCCACTCAGACTAGCACACTTCAATCAGTGTACACTTCGCCAGATCCGACGGTCCTCAAAGTTGGGAATTATATGGCTTTGATTGATTCAGAGTCTCTAACTCTCATGACGATTAACGACCCTCTTACACTCTTGCTACACTTAGCTGAAGTGGGGTCCACAAAGATCTACAAATGTGAATGACTATCATCATCTTCCTGATCGACGAACCTCATTCCTACTCAGAGTCCCTCCCTTTTGAGTTCACCTGTTCTAGTGAATTCGACCACTCTGACAGGCCCACTCTGAGGGAATTCCCTTCGTTGAATCTAACAATCATCGGGGTTGAACAAACGATGACTCTCATCACATAAGGGTCTTTACCTACTCGACGGTTAACGTCCGCCTCCTCATTCTTGCGCTAGGTGAACATGTGGGGCCCACGAAGATCCATGAGATTGAATCTCTCTTATTTGTCGATCTACGACCCATATATCCTCTTAGAGTTATTCTCAATGGAGTCCTCTAACAACCCCACACTCAAACATCCCGATGGTAGTACCCTTCGATCAATGATGAAGATCTGTCCACTCACCTTCCACCTCGACCACATTTTCCACCATGTACCTGCCACATGGCGTGACACATGGAACTCATATTGCATCATGAATCACTTCCTCAAAATGCCAAATCACCATGACACATGGCACAATCACCACTTGACATGTGGACCTCCCTCGTGGGTCGACGTGGTGTACATGTCATCGCCAAACACTTGGCTCGTTCATTCAAGTACTAACACATGTCCCCTGTGCATTGGTTGGGTGACGTCATCCTCCTTCACTCCCAGCTTATGAGGGAAGGTCAGAACCTTTCCCTATCGGGACACCAAGCACTAAATTCCCTCCTAAGCTTAAATGAAGATCTACGATTGAGGTCTCTTGCCTACTCCTCGATCGATGGCCCAAATCCCTCCTCAGAGTTTCTCCCATCGAAGTGCCTCTACTTTAGGCATCCATGGCTACTTCGACCATCATTCTTCGACGATACTCATTGCTAAGGGATCTGACGGTCCAGATTACCTCTCAGAGCCTACCCCATCAGAATGCCTCCACTGCATCCTTGCGCTTGACCACTCCAATGACCATGCCCTGACCAACTTATGACCGACATCAAGGGTCCAATATTCATCGAGAACTTTCACTGATGGATCCGAAGGTTCCTATTGGCTCAGAGCTCTCTCATATGATTCCCTATGCAACCTTTCACTTACTCACCAAGGGAACTGGTGGAACCCGCGAAGAATCGATGACTGAGATCGCATCTCCCCCCCTCTCCGATCAACATTCCACGTTTGTTCTCAAAGTTCCCTCCATTGGATCCGCACTACAAACAAGTACTAAAATGATATTATGGCTCATCCCTTGACCAATGGTCAAGATTTCCCTGCTTTTGATCCTTTGACATATCAACGATTTTCAGTAACTCAGGCTTAAAACATGGGTTCTCCTCCGATTAATACTTTGATTCAATACTTAAACTCTCAGGAATTTCTTCCAAGTATTTTCTAAGGTTTCACTAGGCTTTCAAGAGATCTAGAAATTATTTAGAAACTGGCTAAGGGATTATTACTTCCCAACCTGAGTGAGGATCTTGCATCATGCTGGTCTTCCAACTCAACATCGGAGGTTTCACAAAGTTCAAGGTTCCTTAGTCAATACAGGGTTTTTTTCTTCAGAGTGACAGTCCAAATCAAGACTTAACTCTTTTAGGGTTTCTTCAGGCTCTCAACCCATTCACAACAAGTGATAAGCCTACTACTTGGCACACAATGAGGATCTGATTCCTCACAACCATTGGTGTCAAGGAGGGGGAAAATAGCACAAGGCATATCATCCTTCCCTAGCCTTCAGACTCCCATTATTACAATATTCCATTTCACTTAGAAATAATTGTTCATCACTTAATTTGTATGCATGTTTTCTTTTCACATGCATCACACTCCAACAAGCATTCTACTACACACAAAGGATGCACAAACACATAGTTGTATATAGAAATACATTCACAGGAGGCAACCATTGATACAATTTTTAAATCATTCAAATACAAGGAATTTCCAATAAACAAGTATTAGTACCCCAAATCAGGCATGCACATTCAAAGCATGAATACATTAGTCCATCCGTTTATTTAAATCCACATACATAGAGTATAGAAATACTTATCTATTTCAAGTTGTAACCAACCAACTGAATATGGGTGTATGCCTTTCTACCCAACCATAGGCTCTGCGTGCTCAGTCACTTTGGAAGCAGGTCACCCCCATGCCAAACCATGATACCACTAGAAAAGTCTGCTTCTAGTTATCCCCCTGCAATCTGAACTCTCATCGAGTTCCTCTTTTCCTTTGTGCATTTGAAGCCCCAACTCCCTTCGAGTTCCCCCCTCTCCTTCTCTTAAACGCGCCCCCCTCTTTGTTTCACCCATGTATTCTTCTCTTACACGCCCCACACATGAATTTTCTCAACTTGTCCTATTCCTTCTGTCAAAATAACTCATGGGGTCAATTTGGGATGAAAAATTAGTACCCTATTGTACCTTTGACAAATTATGTTGTCCTGACCATATTTCCCATACCTGTATTCATGGGGGTGGTTTTTTGTTCAACTACCAACCCCTTCTCATTAATTGATTTGTCTTGAAATCATGGATAAGGGAAATAATCCAAATATTTCCAAAATAATGTCTCAACAAGGGGGGTTGGGTTATTTTAACATAATGAACCCCCTCAATAGGTTCCCTCATTCTTTCCTTTAGTTGTACCATGGTTAGTACTTTTAAGGCTTCATCCCATAGTCATATAGTTGGCAATTCAATCAAACAAAATACAATTACAATATTTATATGTCGCGCTTTGGAAATCATTAACATGATTAATTGCATCTAATCAGGGGTTTAGAAAGGGGGTCTTACCATTCTCAAAACTGAGCTTTGGATCAAAATTATGGCCATATAAAGTTTTCTTAGGCCTTCATTGGCCAAAAACCACCTCATCGACACATGGCATCCACTTGGCTCCACATTACCTATGTCCTTTCGACGTGGCATTAACATGGCACTTGCCACTTGTCCCATCGACTCCTCAGCCTATATGTCCCTCCAAATCAACGAATTAGATTCATTTGGAGCATTCCTTCTTCATCAGAGCTTTTCTCCATTGGAGTCATATTCCATTATGAGTGGCATGCTTCGACCATACACTCTCAAAAAATCTGACGGTCCCCAGAGTTAGTCGTTCAACGAATTCGATTACTTTAGAGTCTCCACTTTTGCGACAGTTAACCCCCGCCTTCCCCATTTTGTGAAAAGAAATAAAGTGGGACCCACATATATTTATGGTCGAGATTAAATCTTGTCATCTTCCTGATCGATGAACCTCATTAGTTCTTAGAGTCCCTCCCATCAGAGTTCACCCGTTCGCGTGACTCATACCACTCCGACGGTATCGCTACCAAGGATCCCACAATCCTCATTCTTGTCATCCACGGCCAGGAATCACTCAGAGTTCACAACTACTCAGCAGTTAAGGCTTTCAAATCCTCTCATATTGGTAAAACCCTGCACCGATCAATGGCTTGAATTAATTCTTTCCCTCTCGTCGATATACGTTCCAGGTCTCCTCTTGGATCCTCCTTCATCAAAGTCCCCTATCAATCTCACACCCGGTCATCCAAAAAGCAGTTCCATCCAGTCAATAGTGGGGATCTATCCTTCTTAGATTTGACGATCGATAATTAAGGGAGACCATCCAAAGTTATAAGCCCAACTGAGCCCATCTTCATCCTAATGACAAACCAGGTATTGACACTTGTCATCCTCCAGTACACGCTGGATGCCATGATGGCACGACACATCACTCCAATGTCACTCTCCCTCTTAGCCTTGCTTAAATGAGATCCATGACGATCTACAATTGAGGTCACTTCTTGGATATTCACTGATCTACGGTCCAGATCACCTCTCAGAGTCTCCCCCATCAGAGTTCCCCCACTACAGACATCTAGTGCTACTCCGACTGTCATTCTCCACTAATACTCATCGCACAGGGATCTGTCGGTTCAGGTTACGTCTCAGAGTCTTCCCCATTAGACTGCCTCCACTTCGGGCATCCATGGCTACTCCGATCATCCTTCTTCGATGAGACTCATTGCTAAGGGATCCAATGGTCCATAGTACCTCTCAGAGTCTTCCCCATCGGAGTGCTTCCACTTCGGGTATCCAATGCTACTTCGACTATCCTTCTTCGATGATACTCATCGCCAAGGGATCCAATGGTCTAGATTACCTCTCGAAGTCTACTCCATCGAAATGCCTCCACTTTGGGCATCCAATATTAATCCAAATATCATTCTCTTATGGAGGGCCATGATCTATTCGTGATTCCTTATGAACAACTGTGATTCATCCTACCTCAAAACACAGATTTTTCTATAGGTTATTAGTCCAAACTTGGAATTCGTTGTTTCATGAATCATTCTAACTATTTTCTCAGGCTTACCAATCCTTTGGGAGCTCTCGCTTTGCTCCGAAAATGACTAAGGTATGCTTCTCCTATCTCGTTGGAGATTTTGCATGGCCTCCAAGATTTTCATTCAAATAGGGAGGCTTTCATAGATCTTAAAACTCTCCAACTACATGTAAACCTTCCCAAGCTCCAAGGTAGTTCTTCTTCCATTGTTTCAACAAACAATAAGTATTTCTACTTACTCACCCAAATGAGGATTTCATTCCACACAACATTTCATAAGAAGGAGAGGTTAACGACACAAGGTCTATCGACCCTCTTTGGCCTTCAACATGCCATTATTACATTATTCCATACCTCTTGGAGATATTTTTTCATTTCTTAACTTACATGCCTGTTTTCTTTTCACGGGCATCACACCGCAACAAATACCCTACTACACAAACATGAGGCACAAACATACAGTTGTATCCATAACTACACCCACTGGAGGCAACCATTTATACATATCCTTAATTATCCAGATACAAGGGGCTTACATTAAACAAAATCATTCTGATGTAGGGATTTATCAAGGAAATAAAATTAATTCCATTAAGTTGAGGCATGCACGGTTATAAAAAAATTCATAAACATCCATCTAGTTACCCTATTTAATACACAGGGCATAAAGAATACTATCTGTTACAAGTTATATCCAACCAAATGATTGTGGGTGTTTGCCTTTCCACCCAACCATAGGATTTGCATGCTAATACACTTCGACAACATGCCACTCCCATGCCAAGCCATGATAACCCCAGGGAATTCTATCTCCTATTCTCAGGGTAATTTCTGGTAAGATAAGGCCATCCTCTCCTTAGACCCCCAATATCTGATTTCATCTTCTCTCCCCTCCTTATTGTCTGCACTCGTGTGCTTCTCTTGGTTGCCTCCCTAAGGAAGGTTCTTGACCTATCCCTTTCTTCTGTCAGAAGGAAACTCATGGGTCAATCATGGGGACTCGTGGTGATCTCTCCTACTATCCTCCAACTGACAACTTTCTGTCACCTCAAGAAGCCCTCCATACTTCCATTCATTGAGGGTGGTTGGTTTCTCAACCACCAATCCTCCCTCATTAATTGGTTTTGCCTTGAAATCAGAGTTAAGGGAAATAACTGAATATTTTCAAATTAATTCTTCAATAAGGAGGTTTGGGTCATTTTATCATAATAAACCTCATAATAAACCCCCTCAACAGGTTCCCTCATTCTTTCCTCTAGTGATATCATTGCCAATACTTTTAAGGCTTCATCCCACAATCAACTAGTTGGAATTTCAATCAAACGAAATACAATTACAATATTTATATGTCTTGCTTTGGAAATAATTAACATGATTAATTACATATAATCAGGGGGTTTAGAAAGGGGGTATTACAATTACTATCTCTATGTCCACCTGCATCAACATGATCTTTATTTATCATTATGATTTACAAAGTCTACATATTACATCGCTTGGCCCATGGCCATATATCTTATGCAAAATATATACATCACTAAGTTGGGGGTAAAACAAGGATGTTACATCCGCCCCCCCCTAAAAATTGTATTAACCTCAATGAACATTACCATACATAATTTCATAATTACATATAAATCTTTCCATGGCTAAATACTTGCTATATTCACAAATTCATAGATCCCGCAACAATTGCAACCATCAATCCCTCTTCCCCATAATCTGCAAAACCCAAGGAAGTGTACCCCCTTCACTACTCACAATCCCTCAGGCTGTACCACTTCCCTTCCAGAGCCAATGCATAGATCGACAAGAAGCATTCGATATGTGGCTCCAATATTTTTTAGCTGCCAAAATAGAGTCTTTGTTGCTTATGTACACATGTCCATTCATATTTCTTCAAAAATTTCAAAACATTGTGGGTATTCTTACTGCATAGCCTCATCGTGCTCTCACATTGCATATTCAGGACCGTAGAAGATCCACTAAACCTTTAGCAGTCCGATGTCTTTGTTCCACAACACCTTGAATTTTTCGGTCCAGGATGCGCACTGACTCCACCTGAAAATCCCCTTTGTGCTCCACCTGGATCATAGTCCAATCAATTACATGGTTAGGATCAGATATACACTTTTTTAATAAGGAAACATAGAACACATTACAAATTCTCATGGATGCAGGTAATGCAAACATGTATGCAACTGGGCCTATCCTCTCTAGAATTCCAAACAACCCACAATATCTTGCTGCCAATTTTGGGAAACTACCCAACTTCAACGAGCTCCTTTTGGATTTAACTTTTAAAAACACATGCTCACCCACTTTGAATTCTCTGTGTCCTTTTATCAACACAAATATTCTGCATGTCTTGAGCAACCTTCAAATTCTTCCTGATCGATCTGCTCCTAATCCATTTCTCTTAACAAATCTGGCCCAATAACGACTTTATCTGTTGGATTATCCCAACTTGCTAGCATTTTACATTTTATGTCATATAGAGCTTCAAATGGACTCATCTTCAATGATTTCTGATATATATTATTGTAGGAAAACTTAACTAGATGCAAGTAGTCCTCCCACCTAGAAGGCTTGTCCATAACATACATTCTCAACATATCCTTGATTATTCGATTAATCCTTTCTATCTGTCCATCTGACTCTGGATGATATGTCGTATTGAAATTCAAATTGGTCCCAAATCCCTTAAACAACCCCTTCCAAATATTAGAGGTGAATTTGGTATCTCTATATGATACTATCTCTTTAGGCAACCCATGTAGCCTAGTGAATTCTTTCATATATATTTCTGCAATATTGTCTACCTTATGAGTTACTTTTACTAGAATGAAATGTCTAGTCTTTGTCATCTTGTCCACTACCACCATAATGGAATCATGTTGTCGTGTTGTCGTGGGAAACTTGGTAATGAAATCAATACTAACCACTTCCCATTTCCATTTAGAAATCGGAAATGGCTATAGCAACCCTATTGGGTGTCTACACTCAACCCTTACCTTCTGGTGTTCCATGCATCTAGCCAAATAATCTACTAAATCCCTCTTCATGCCAGGCCAAAAATGCTACCCTATTACAGTTGTGATGGTCTTCTAATATATTGGATGTCTAGTGTATGACACATCATGCATGTCTCTTAACACTAAGTTCCTCAATGTTGGAGACTACTCTGTTGCAATCCTTCCTTAATCTACACATAATGTGGGTTTGTTGTTATAGCCTCTAAAATCATGCCCTTCAAATCTATGCTACATATACTAATGGTTGTATCCCACATTTCATGCACCCTTCTGATGAGTGCACCGACCACTCTATTCTCTTTTCCTTTGATGCATTTGATGTCAAAATCATATTCACTAAGAAACTCCTTCCATCTTGTTTTCCTGGAATTTAGTGTTGGCTATTCAAACATATGTTTCAAACCACTATGGTCTCTCCTTAATTCAAATATTTGGCCCATAATTTAGTGCCTCCACATTTTTAGGGCATGTATTATGGTTGCCAATTCCAAGTCATGTGTGGTATAATTTATCTCATACTCTTTTAACTTCCTGGAATCATTACTTATTACGTGTCCATTTTGCGTAAGGACTCCACCAAGCACTTTTTGCATGCATTCATGCACAACAAAATATTCATCTGAATTTGTGACCTTTAACACATGCACACTAGTTGATAACTCCTTCAAGCATTGGAAACTTCTTTCACATTTTGTGCACCATTCAAAATTTACCCCTTTTCTCTGCAGAGAAGTTATTGGATACACAATCTTGGAGAAACATGCAATGAATCTCCTATAATAGCCAACTAAACCCATAAAGGATCTAACTTCATAAATATTTGCAGGTGCTGACCAACTTTTGATTGCTTCCACCTTCTCTGGATCCACTATTATGCTTTCCTTTTAAACAATGTGGCCTAAGTATTGAATTTTCCTTTAGTAAAAAGAGCACTTGCTTAACTTGGCATATAATTGATGCTCTCTTAAAACTTGAAGTACCATTCTAAAATGTTTCTCATGCTCCTTATTTGTTTTAAAGTAGATGAGAATATGATCCAAGAGTACAATAACAAACTTGTCCAGGTAAACCTTGAACACTCCATTTATTAAACACATAAATGCAATTGGTGCATTTGTTAACCCAAAAGACACCACTACAAATTCATAGTGCCCATATATTGTCCTAAAGGTTGTCTTGCTAGTGTCTTCCTCTCTGATCCTTATTTGATGGTAAGTCGACCTCAGGTTGATCTTGGAAAATATCCTTTACCCCTTCAACTGATCGAAAACGTCATTGATTCTTGGCAAGGGATACTTATTCTTCACTGTAAGTTTTTTCAATTGTTTTAAGTCGATGCATAACCTCATAGTCTTGTCCTTCTTCTTCACAAAAAACACTGTGGCACCCCGAGGATAAACACTTGGGTGAATATACCCCTTCTTTAACAATTACTCTAGCTACATATGCAACTCTTTTAGTTATGGAGTGCTCATTCTGTAGGGATCTTTGGACATTGGGGAAACCCTAAGAATTAAGTCAATAGAGAAATCCATGTCCCTCTTTGTGTTGATTTTTCCATATGAGATAATATAAGATAGATGTATCATTACAATAATGAGTGTTCCATATATAGAGAACATTTTGTGACCATACATGAAGGGATGCACCCCTTGGATAATAAATAAGTATTTATTATTATTATTACTTATTATATATTATTTAATAATCAATAATCAATAATTATATTATTAATTATTAATCTAGGAGAATGTGTTCCTGATGTTGTCCAAACATAAACACTCCCTCTCAACGAGGGAGACATTTTGCATCATGCCAAGTTTGTCTATGAAGTATACAAAATTCTCCCTAGACTCATGACATCTATCTATCAGTCCTTGGAGATGTCTTTCTCCCACATGAATCGAGGGGAAACTCCCCCTGTGGCTCTCCTTCTTAGCCAACTGATTCTCTCTAATATAAGGCTTACTCTGGGTCCGCATTTGATAGCATCTAGCATATCGAGTCTTTATCATTCCTAATCAAATCAACATGACTAAGGAGAAATAATACACCTATGCCATTCACCACAGGTACACCCTTGTGAGTGAATTTTGACCTGATGCTAACTAACACATGGAAAACACCTCAAGCAACTCGAGTCCATATTATTCCTTATCATGATCAAGGAAGGACTACGCCTGGGCCCATTTACCACAAGTACACCTTTGTGATAAATGTATCCTATCTTCCTTGTTCTACAACCTAATCTAGGAGAAGGTCCACTCGATGCTTACTCAGGACATTCACTATATGTACACCCCTGTGGGTGAATTTCTGCCCAATGTTTCCACAAACTGGAGGAAAACTAGCACATCAAGTCTTTTGTTCTTTGAAGACTATGCTTGGGCCATTCACCACTTTTCAAACCACCATGACCAATCCTGGGAGAATATATTCCCGATGTTGAAACATCAACACTCCCTCTTAGCTAGGAAGGTATCTTTCCATGATGTGTTCATCTAGTATTCCACTGACTACTCTGTAATCAACTAGTAGCACACAAGTACTACCATTACATCGGTAGATCAAATCATATGTTACAGTCTTTGCGATCAATCAACACACAACTGCTCCAAGTGATTTGGTAGTCTCCATGACAATCAAATAGTAGCATACAACTACTACAATGCCATCTAATAGAACACGACTGTGCTGATCCATAGTAGTACACAACTATTGTCTAGTGGTACACAACCAATGCTAGTAGCACACAACTATTGTCTAGTGACACACAGTCACTGAGAGTAGTACACAACCACTGTAGTATCACACAACTACTGTCCAAAGACACACAATCTCCGCCAGTGGTACATAACCACCGCAGTAGAAAAAGGTATGTCACACATGGCACTCCCATGTGGACGTCTAGAGGCTACTCAGTCTAGAAACTCCCCATAGTGTGAGACGTCAAGGTCAACTCCCTTGACGTGTCCTCATGTGTTTCCAAAAGGGACGTGTCCTCATGTGCTCTCCACAAGGCACGTTGGGATATAAGCCCAAAACCACTTATCCCTCTAGGATAAGTGTCCTCAAATATAAAATCGACTCAGTCACAAAGGAGTATGATCTGTATTTCTAGAGGCTTATCCCTCTAGGAACACTAGGGTCAACTGCCCATAGTATGTGACATCAAGGTCAACTCCCTTAACATTTCCTCATGTTCTCTCCACAAGGGAAATGTCCTCATGTGCTCTCCACAAGGGACGTTGGTATATAATCCCAAACAAACTTATCCCTCTCGGATAAGTGTCCTATAGATACACTCAACTCAATCACAGAGGAGTACAATATGGAGAATGTCTCAGGAAGCTGCAAACATCAAAACTCCCTCTTAGCGAGGGAGGCATTCTCTACCACACCAAGTATGTCATGGAAGTAATCGAAATTCATCCCAATAAGGGGTTTGGTAATAACATCAACAACCTTGATACATGTGGATATTGGTGGCCACCCACCTATTCCAACTGGTTCCTCTTGACATTTTTTAGTTCAACACGTTTCTCTGTAATGATGAAAATTATTTGTAATTGTGGGTTCTTCACTTCTGGGGCTATCCTAAATCCCTACACAACATCCAGGTGGATATTGGTGGCCACCCACCTATTCCAACTGGCTTATTTTGGAAGTTTTCATGTCAGTACATATTTATGTACTTCCAGAGCTATTTTGGGGCCCTAAACAATGTTTTTTTGTCTTTCCATAGTCAAACTATAGAAAAAGTCAAAGTTTGACAACATAATGTGTAGTTATCAAAAATACCTTTCCAAAGGGCTATCACACGCCTAAAATGGAGGTCTTATGCAAAAGTTACGATCCCAAGAAGTTGAGGTACCAACTTATCCATTGAGGCCCACATAAATTTTAGCATTTCATCTCTTCGGGTTAGGTTTTTGGATGTCTAGGGTTTTGACATTCATGAGTAATGTTAAGAACGCCTCTGGAGCCTCATTGTAATCATTCTGCTCAGATGGATGCGTGTAATAGCCACATCTCTTCTCAAAGATAACTACCACCATTCAAGCAAGTTGTTTTTAGTTCTGCATATAGTTTTACACTTTCAACCTATTTTCTTTATTCAATAGAATTTATTGTTCACTGGATATCTATTTTTGTTCTCTGTATATATGTGTTATTGTATTCAATTTGTTATTCACTTCGTTCCACTCATAAATCCAGATCAGTGGTATCAGATCAGTCTGCTCTTCATTTATTTTTCTTCGTGCATGTCCCTGACAAGATCTGGGTACAAGAAGTTGAGACTTGAACCAGTAGAGTCTTTGGAAGATTGGCCACGTTGAGCCCAACAAAAGCTCATGGGGGACAAGAATAAATATGATGGAGCATAAGATCCTTTAAAATTGTTTCTCGAGGAAGCCCTTGCATGACAAAGGAACGAAATGATGGACAACTTTGCATAGATCCTTCGATGAATGGCCACAGGAGACACATCTTCATCAAGCGACCATGCAACCCCCTTTAGGGTACAAGTAAATTTTTATATTCCATTATTTGAAGGACTGATAGAAGAAGATATTGTAGATAAATGGTTGAATCTACTCGAAGGGTATTTTTCGGTCCACAATTTTTCTGATAAGGAAAACATTACTTTTGCACTCTTCAAGGCCATCCTCCACGTTAAGGACTAGTGGGATACTTACTATGAGCAAAGGGACATAGAGGAATATGAAATATTTGTGGTCACCCCCACACGGTATTCCTTCAGGGATGCCATTAAAGAACAATACTACATGTTGAAAGCTACGAGGACCAGTACACAAGATGGACCACGCTGCATCAGGAAAGGTACCAGACAACACCAAATTTCACCAATATTTTCCATACTCTGCGCACCAAATTGGGTATCAAATACTCTAAACAACATTTTGTGCTCAAATACCATGAATGTATGCATAGATACATTCAAACACAAATGGATTTTCTAGACATCGCATCATTAGGTGCATATTATAGATATGATGTGAAGATCGAGCAAAAATTTAAGCAGAAGAGGTGAGAGTTTGGATATGCAAACTCCTCATAGTCGAAGTAGGGAAAAGGTGGCCCCAACCCACAAAACAAGGGACAAAGAAAATATGGCCACTCCCAAGACAACCAGTCCAAGATGCAACCCAAGAAGGGTAATGAGAAGTCGAAGAAGGACACGAGAAAGTGGTGTGAATACCATAAAATCCTTTGGCACAACACCAAAAAATGTTGTTCCAAGAAGTCACTGGTGGTCGAGCTAAAAGCTTTCGAGTCAGAGGCAGATTCTGACTCCGAATAAAATCTAAAAGGAGGGAAGTATATTATAGATGTCAAACCCAACACCACTATATCTACCACGAAAGTCCAACCAAGTGAACCAGAAGAACCAGAGGAAGGGGAACACCTCTTTCACTCATAGATGTGGGTAAAGGCTGCTCCACTTCATTTCATTGTTGATAGAAATAGTTAGAAGAATCTGATCTCAACAAAGGTTGTCAAGCGAATGGACCTGTCAATGACACTACACCCGCAATCCTACACCATCATCTAGCTTCGCCAAGGAAGAGATATCTGCGTCAACCAACAATCTCATCTGCCCTACGACATCAAGCCCTTCAAAGATGAGGTATTGTGTGATATTTCTCCCATTAAAGTTTGTGATGTTATTTTAGGCCATCCATATTTGTGGAAGTGACATGTTGTGTACGAGTCTAGACCCCGCAGTGTTATTATTACTTTGGGTAGATAGTTGTACAATATACCAGAGGTAGTGCCACCTACCACTATTTATTTAATATCTGCTAAGCAATGTAGTAAGGTCATTTCACAGACCGAAAAGTTCGTCTTCTTTGTGATCCGTGCTCACAATAATTAGAAGGTCATTGCCACATCTGTGACTTCTACACATAGCTCTCTTTGCAACAAAAACAAGTGGACATGATTATGGAAGAGTACAGAGACATCTTCTCCTCACCCACCGGGGTATCGATGCACTACCAAGTCAAGCATCCAACTGTTCTAACCCCCGGTGCACCTCTACCTAATGGACCAGTGTATCATGACTCGTTGATGGAAAATGATGAAATCAAGCGTTAGATCCAATAACTGCTTCAAAAGGGTCACACCAGACCCAAATCCTCCCCTTACGGAAGCCTGATAGTACTACTGCAGAAGAAATATGGGACTTGGCGGATCTGCATTGATTACAAAGCATTAAACAAAATCACAGTCAGGAACTGGTACCCAATTCCCCAAATTGATGACCTTCTTGACCAACTCAAGGGGGAAAATTTCTTCAACAAGATTGACCTAGAGTTTGGCTACCATGAGGTTCCCATCGAACTGACTGATGTATGGAAGACAAATTTCAAATCTAAAGAAGGTCTCTTTGAATGGCTGGTCATGCCCTCTGGCATAAAAAATGCCCCAAAAACTTTCATGAGGTTGATGGATGATGTATTGATACTCTTCACCAACTCTTTTGTGGTGGTATATTTGGATGACATCCTCATCTTCAACAGAAGTTGGGAGGAGCACATGCAACATATTCAACAAGTTTTGAGAACTCTGCGGAAACAAAAGCTATATGCCAACTTGGAAAAATGATACTTTGGCATGAACAAGGTTCAATAATTGGGCTACATTGTTGATGAGCATGGGGCACATGTGGATCCAACTAAGATCCAAGTCATCCATGACTAGCCAGCCTCGACCACACTAACCGAGCTTCAAAGATTCTTGGGACTTGCCAACTTCTATCGATGGTTCGTGTTGGGATTCTCCCATATTGCATGGGCCCTTAGCCAAGTGACCAAGGGAAGTGGAAAGTAAAATTTCACATGGGGGAAGGCACAACAACATGCATTTGATGATCTGAAGCATCACTTGTGCTCAGCTCTAGTACTCTCCTTACCCGATCTGCAACAACCATTCGATATTGAGACTGATGCATCCAACTATGTTGTAGGCGCAGTTCTCACTCAACACGGTCATCCAATAGCATACCATAGTGAGACTGTGACATCCCCAAAAATAAAATATTTTTGAAATTTAAATTTGCTGGAAATTTATTCCGTTTTTAGTAAACTCGAATTTGGAAAATTTTTGCCATTTATGGCAATTCTGAATTTCAAATTTGATATTTGTAATTAATTATTATGACTGTTGGGCAGAGATCTGATTTGACTCAACTAACTATTTGTCTATGACACTTGTGTTATCATTGAAATTTCGTCCGCAAATGGTTACATGAATCTAGCATCTTCAAACAATTATGAGTTCACCCATGGACCAAAATTACCAAAAAAGCATTTCCAAAAGGTCCAAAACTATACAACCAGTTATAAAATTAAGGTGCGCTATGACTACACAGGGCACACACACACATGCGCCATCCAGAAATGCACGAAAAGCGCACATGTGCACGATGCACGATTGTGATCGCTAAAAGCCACGAACACCTGAGAACGACGCATTTATGAGATTGGTCGGCCTCCCACCCACTTTTGATTCAGCTTCCAAGTTGATTTGACATCTAAATCTCGACTGGATCTGACTGGGTGGCTGGTCAAAGACCTAAAAATTCCCTAAACAACCCCTTTTCACACTATAAGCTAGTTACACAATACCTCAAAGTGGTGCTATAAAACAAATCCATGGGTGCACTACATTTTCAAGGAATTCATTTGCAAGGTTATGCTGTTGCTATTCTCTTGGGGAATCCTCTTTTCTCATCAAGAGCATACTAGCATCATTACATTTGGGCAATCCATCTCACCTCTTGAGTGGATTAGCTTGGGATTCTTTCACCATTTCTTTCAAAGTTGTAAGAAGAGATTAGTTGTGGGGGTCCAAGAGACCTCCCTTGGAGGAAGAAATGACCCAAAGTCCTCTTTCTTCTTGGTGTTTTGTTTTCACTAATATAATCCTTTCCATTGGTGACATGAGTCTTATTGGTTTTTTGTTCTTATGTCCTTATGCTCAATAGTTTAGTTGTTCTTTCATTTCTTAGTTTAATTCTTAGCTTAGTATTTTATGCTTCTTTTTCTAACCTTTTCCTTTACTGCTGTCTTGCTTAGCTAACCCAACTAAGCTTGTAAGCACCTCTATTTTGCTCATTTAGGTGACAAAAGAGGCGCAACAGATTGACGACTCCACTGGGGAAAGGTATCAATTTCCTACCCCATTTGCGTTTTTCTAGCTCTTCTTTTGGTTTATTTAACCTGCAGGCACCTTAACCGGCCTAAGCCAACCTGCAAAACACCCAATTCAAAACTGAATTGAGAGAATTCCATTCGGAATTTTCTTCACGGCCATGTGACAGGTGTGCACGGGTTTATTGGCCCACAGTCGCGCATCGTGCGTACATGCGTGAAAGTTACTGTGTTTTTCAGCACCCTCCGCGCACCTGCGCTCAAAACTCTATTTCGGTTCGCGCATTGGTGCTCAATGCACCTCTGTCTACTCTTAGGCCCGTGCACCTGTGCAGAAAAATACACATTGTAAGCTTGTTTGTGATTTGGGGAAGGCCCCTAGACTTCTTAAAACTAATTTCATGCATGTTGTAATCTACACCACACTTAGTTCCCTCTCCATATAAAGGGATTAGTCAAAACACATAGGCACTTAGGGGGTTTAAAATCATTATTTTCTCTTTTGCTTTCATTTTACCACATGGATGGCTTGCTTTGACTAAAAGTATAAGTTGGAATCATTTTTAATCACATAAAACTTGCATTGGGACCAGAAGTTGGATAACAGTCGTTTAGTATTCTCTTCCCTCGCGCTTCAAAGCGACCTTGATAATCAAAAAAAGGTTGTAGGACAATTTCATCTCCCTTAAAAAGACTAAAACCTTTAGGAGAGGACAACAACCCCCTCGGGACTCCTCTTAGTTTATTTTTCAAACACATCTCAAAATTGTAACGGGCCCATGCATGCCCACATGCTACAAAGATAGGATAGTGTTGAAATTTACTTTCTTAGATTAAATCACTAGGGAAGTTTAAAGGTTTTGTAACGGGCCCATACATGCCCACATGATCACAATCTAGGAT
>SNQJ01S0065337.1:105210-118209 GCA_010110895.2 Picea sitchensis | reverse complement strand
GAACTGATTGGTAGACCTCTATAACCCCTGGAGTCAATACTCCACCAGGTGAGCTAGTAAGAGACTAAGGGCTCTAAGGAATAAGGCCCCCGCCTTATTGCGCGCCCCTTAGAATCATCGTGAGTGACTATCGCAGTCGGCCCTCACGACATCGTGGGTCCTCTCGAACTAGGTAATCGTTAACCTACAGTTCGAGCCACGGCGGGAGTGGTAGCAGGCGGTGGCAGGGCTGTTGTCCACCCCTCTCCCTCAACCTCTCTGCAATCGTGTGTGGCCCCTTTACTCCATATGTGAGTCAAATCGGCAAGCTATCGTCACCCTGCATCACCGATAATCATGTCAGAAATGTCAACATCAAATCATCAATCAAATGAAACATCATAATAAACATATCAACCCAAAAGCACACTCCCTGACTCAGTCCGAAGTCCAAGGGGGGTTCTACCGATGCCTCTGCATCCTCAAGGTCAAAAACCTTGCACACTCAATCAAACTGAGTCAATAGCACCCGTCAAATAAAATAGTAACACATCATGTCATCTGTCAATCACATCATAATCAAATATAATCGATCTAATGTCAAAAAGGGTCCAGATCACTTGCGAGCAAGTGTCCTCAAATAATAAGTGGTCTCAGTGCGCCAGAGAGGGATGTTACAGATAGCTCATTCTTTATTTGAATACATAACCCAATAGCTAGAGGAACTAATATAATTGCATTGGATAAATAAAACCTCGCATTGGTAAACATGAAAACTCGATATTTTGAGATTGTCTAAATTGGAAGTTGTTCTAGCTACTTGAGGCCTCCTAAAGCCCTCAAGGCATCTTGTTTTTCTAAGAAATTCTTTCTGATTTTATAAAAATAAATCTATAGCCAATAGGGCTACAGAAAACCCTAAAAAAATTCTTATATAACTCATCATTCAACCGTTAGAAGTTGCCAATATTTTGCCCCTACAATCTACTAGTCCTAGCACGCTTTTTGGGTGGCTTACTTTCAACTTTTGATTTCTTATTTTTATGTTGTAAAAAACAAATTTCTTCAGCCATAAGGCTGATAAAATATCTCTTCGGTACTTTTTTCTTACAGCCTTGTTTCATTGCTAAAGTCTTTTTCTTTTATACTAGTGTTTAGCTAGTCTATCTCTTGCATCATTTGGTGGTCTTTTAGCATTTGTTTAGCAGACCCCAAAACTATTTACTTGTTGATATATATATATATATTTTGACTACTGAAAATAGTTACAGCAAGCCTAACTTGCTTGTCCACTTGACATATATCTCGTATAATTGGTTTTTCTTGTGTCTCAGGCAGGTACTATCATCATCCGCAGGTACATAAAATTCTTGGAAACCATTGACCACTATCGAGACTCATTTCCAAGCCTTTTTCCATCTATCAAATTGACCTATAAGGGAAACCATTCATAAGCACCGCTTTCTAGTTTGTTTCCCCCTAAGGTTACCTGGGATTCCTCCCTTGATGTGATTACTTCACCTCTAAAGTGATGGGAGTACCTATATAATGTGACAGTGGATAGGTTTTCCCTTAGTTGTTGCCATATTGTGGATTAGGTCGGTATTTTCCCAACCTACATTTTGCGCAATAACAAAGCTTACCTTGTGAATCCACTGATGGTGAATCCCTCACTTCCTTTTATAATCATAGAAGGATTATTTAGTGACTCCATTGATGACAAATCCAACCATGGCTTCTCAATGGGACCCGGGTAATTTTAGACCCTTGGATATGAGTAAAATCTTGGGTTACCTTCGACGAATTCCTGCAAGGTATGAGAATTGTCTCCCTAGATTCACTGGTAATAATGTGGTTAGCGTTGAAGATAGTATGAGTAAATTTTGGGATTTATTTCAGATAAACATTATCAATGATGATTTCAAAGATCTAGCGATGAAAATATTTTCAGCCACTCTTCATGACAATGCTAGAATATGGTATGATAGTCTCCCCGATGTCATCGTCACATCTATGGACCAACTAGAAGAAGTCTTTCTCAAGAGATGGAGTGTTAAAGAGGATCCTAACATGTTGCTATAAATACTCAATGGAATAGAAAGAAATGAGAATGAGACTGTTAGGGAGTTCCATACCAAGTTCAATAGGATATTACAAGAAATCCATAGAATCTATCACCCTAGAAAGTATTTCCACATTTTCCTCTGTACTAGGGTGTTCTCAAGGAAAATAGGATTCTTGTTCAAGGAAAAGGGACCAAAAAAAATCCAAGAAGCTCATGACATGGCTACAAAATATCGAGGCCAATATATCCTCATCCAAGGTAGAACCTTTCTCTTCCCCAAAATTCAAGATTGGCAATGTTTAGGTTAACTCATATATTGGTACTTTCATGGAAAAAATCATTAATGAACAAAAATTTTAAGAAGAACTTCATAATGAGGATTTCCAATCCCACGATGAGGAGTAAGAATTTACTCATGATTCTACCAAAGATAATGAAGACATGGTTGAAGAACAAGAGCCTGAAGATGTAAATCATGAGGATGAAGTGTTGATGTGTGCTCCTCCTTTCGATGAAGCCATCCAAGATCTTATTCCTCCTACACAAGAAGAAAAGAATGAGGTTAATCATTTTCCTTTTCAAGTTTTTGATGATGCCCTATTCTATTATTCGGAAGGTGAAGAAATAAAGGAATCCTTAGATGAGCTAGACCCCTCATGTTGTAATGAAGGTTATGATATGATTGATGAGTTTATATATGTCGAGAGACGTAGATTGGATGTGATTGGTCATGATGGGTACCCCATTTATGACATTGACAATCATTTCCAAATGTTTCCTTCACAACTATCATATGACATTGCTACTAATTCCAACATTTGGAAACAAGGAAATGACATGGTTGCAAATGAATTCCAAACACCCAAGGATGCCTTAATGCACTATTCTCATAATGATTTATGGTCATACCTTGAGGATGTTGATTCTTATTCGTTTGAGCACTTGGATTTATTCTATGAAGAAATTTTTCAACCATTGTTGTGCTCCAATTATAATAAAGGTGAGGATGTCGTTTTCCTGAGACATGGACCTCGTGATGAAATTTTCCATCCTTCATTTGTTCCTTCATCTCACTAATGTTAGTGTTTTTCATTCATGCCAGTCACCATTGATCAAATTATGCTCTTTCATATGGTTGATAGGGTCCTAGGGTAAATTTTTATAGTTTCAAGGAATTTTCAAATAAAAATTTGATCATTGGTTAGTATGGATAGGTCATTAATACTCCTTTCATATTCATGGTCAATAAATCTTACCATGGTTAGGTCATTATTTCTTGGAAGAGTGTCTTGGTCATCTTGGTCATCATTTTGGTTATCATTTCATATAGTGTCATCATTAGGTCATATTGTCAAAAGTCATGTAAATAAGTCATGTCATCATCAAAATCACCATTAGAGGGAGTTGTAATAGGAAAAAGTGTTATATTATAATCTATAAAATCATTTTGATATTTATTAAGATGAAAATATGTGTAATTAGGTTTGAAAGCTGTAGTACACAAGCAATCAAGTCAATTTGTGAAAAGACAAGGTGGGGCCACATCACCACCTAAGAGAAAAAAAATCGACTTCCAGCCATTAAAAATACCAAAAAATCATATTATTTGCTCATTTATCTCTCATAAGACATCTCGTCACCATCGAATTGCATCACAGCCCTTAGAGAAACCAAATTTTACCTTGGAAAGCCAAATTTCTCAGTTGCGCTGCATTTTTCTTTCATCTCTCCAAATCACCAAAAACTCTACATACTTAGATAGCTTATGACCTACACATGTCATCTATCTAGTTTTTGTCCCATGCAAGTTTTATGGGTGGAAGAAAAATGCAAAAAACAGGCTAAAAAACCACTTTTTTCCACTATTTTCACTCTGGTGCTGCGCTTTTGGAGTGACTTTGGGAGAATCCATTTTTCTCAGCCTTGGAGAGGCCATTTTGCTTTCTTAAGGACTATATGGACAACTAGACATCCTAAGATTTCCAATGGCACGTTCAGATTAGAATTTGGAGCACATTAAGTCACTCGAAATTTCCATGTAAGTTTGTGATGCGTTTTTCCTAGATGGCATTGTGTTTTTCCCTAAATGTGATACGTTTTTCCCTGAATGTGTTGTGCTTTTCCCTGGGGGTCAAATTTTTTATTTTATTAAGTAAAAATTAGTTTCTCATGATGTAATTTCTCTTGATTTGAGTTGACATGATGTAGATGAATGTAAATTGATCTTGTTAATGTAATTTTGATGTAATTATGAAGGTCATTTATGATAGAAAAGTCAGTCAAAGGCTAAAAGGAGAGTTGGTTTTAACCTCCTCCCTAGTCTTATGGTTTGGCTAGAAAAATTTGTGTGAACTATTCCTATCAAGAGGGATTAGACCCTTGAGAGAGGGTAATATGGTTTTGGTCTATATGTATCTAGTTTTCAATCAGATTCAAGGTTGGACATCAAAGAGTAGAAGGCTTGGAGCTTTGTGTACAGTTTATTTTTGCAGAAATACAAGGCAAGTTGCAACTATTATATAGGGATTCATGTGGTATGATTTCATGGTAGTGTTGTTCTTATGTAATTCACTTTTATGAATTCTTAATTCTCCTTCTTTAAATATCTTTTCTTTCAGTGATCTTCCTATAAGATGTTAAACAGAATTCACAAAGTTTATGCTATGTTTTGGTAGGAATTTTGTGTTTATGTTATTCATCTTTTGATAAATGAACTCATGCTTGTCATGATCATTTTTAAAATTTGATTTTCCACCATACACTACAATTGACAACCTCAAAGTGTCACTGAACATACTTGTCACGCCCCTTTGTATCCCTGCAACTAAAATCTTTTAGATCTGACCTAGTTTCCATGGCCTCTCCTCCTGATCCAGCTAAAACCCTAAATTTCAAAACCATGGATCTTAGACCTAGCCTAACATCCTTTTACCCTCTTCAGTCATCTTTTGACTGTAATATCAGAGAGACATATCTCTCTGATTTGGTAGGGCTAGCTACCAAATCCTAAGTGGTTCGAGGTTACCTCCGTCAGTTTCCATACTCAGCCTTGGGACACTGTGGAGGATAACAACTATGTCAATAAGGATGAATTTGGGATACATGCTTCTTGTCTCAATTTTTCTCTAGGGAAAATCCTTTTCTTAGAATTTAAGGGTAGGTTGAATGCCCTAAGAAGAAGTTCTATACCTCAGTGTTTCAAATTTCCCCTAAGAAGTTGTTAGTCATCCTCTAGATTCTTTTTATTCCCTTATCATACCTTAGGGAGTGATGAGATCCAGGGTATTCAACCTTCAGACTCTTTAAGTCAACATCTCGATCCTTTGCCCTTTCATGACCCTTTTTAGAGATGGATCAAGCACTTTTCTAGGAATGTAACTTGGCATGATTTAGCTCCTTCCTCCCGCCTCCATGAGTTATATTTTATGATTCCTTATGATATGATGCATTCTCTAACTCATGTTATTTTTGTACTTAACTTATCATTGTTTTGGTTTATGATGAATCACAGAATCAATTATAATGATATATTGCTAGGATGGTTTCACTAGTTATATGACTATATGTAGCATTCAATTAACAGGTAAGTATAGTGTAGGTAGGAATTTGCATCCATTTTATATACCATGCATATAATTTTAGTGTAGTTGTGTTTTGATTTTCATATTTGATTTATTACATTTGTATATATTGTATGATCATGATTACATGTTAGAATAGAGATATTGCAATTTTTCTTTTCAAACTTTTGGTTTTTTAGTTTGATTTTTATCATATATGGACAAAGGGTGATAGTACCACCTTAGATACTCTAATGTGTTTTATTGAGTGTGTAGGACATAGGTTTTACTTGATATGTTGAGTTTATCATGCGCTCTATGGTGAGAACATGTCCCTGAGTAGGTTCCAGGTGTTACCCCCAACCTAGGGGTAACTAAGGAGATTATGTCTCGAGGCCCACAGGTTGCAGACATGGAGTATCAAGAGATAGATGGATAAAGCATAACCTCGGAGGGCCCGTCTTTCTCATTTGATGCATTCTACAAATCATCGTCATTAGCAGCAGCCACCACACTAGCCTAGTCCTATAGGGAAATGGGTCTTTCTCCATGAGGTAATGAGTCTAGGTATCATGGTAAGCGTCACTCTAATATCTGAAGCATTTGAACATGTTGCAAATGACATTTCTTTATTATAGAATGTTTGCTTGGAATTTATACTCTTTTCCTTATTTAACCCTAGTGGGTGTCATTTTTTCCTAGTAAGTTGGTCACCATCAGGAATAGGGTGCTATTGGGGGTTCCTCAAAGAGTCATTGTCCATTCCCGGTCATACTTATCACCTTCCATACTTCTCTCCTTCTGTCTCCTTATCTTCTAGGATTTTTGTGTGTACTGATTGAAGAAGGGACTATACCTCATTTCATGGGAAGAAGGAGCTAAAGTTCGAGAGGGGAAAGTAGCTAGAAAAAGATAAATTCCAAATCATGAACCTTCCAAATGATCACCCAAGAGGTCTTGAGAAACAATGAAGCGTTATCTCTTAAAATCATAAGACCTGCAAAAGCATAAATTAAAATTTATAGATGTCTCACTTTTTTAAGGATCTACACAAGTGTGTTAAAATCTAGACTATACCCCCATGTAACTCTATGTACCTCTCTGTTCAAGTGACTCAATGGTATTTCCCCCCAAGATAATCGAATAACCATAGGGATTACCCAATGTTTGGACCTTAATTAAGTAATGGAAATAAATGGGATTGGACAAATGTTGCATCGCGGAAAAAAGGAATCTCACCCTCTACAAAGGCACCCATAAATGAAACAACAAACCCTTGTATGTCATGAACCCCATACCCAGTTCACCCCACTCCATTTTTCATGCACAGATGGATTAGATGGGTTTCTTTCACAAAAACACATTGGACCTTGGAAAATATTGACCCAATAGGATGCCTTGACACCCTTCCCACACATAAATTTGACAAATTGTATAATGTCTTTGAGAATTTGTTTATTTTGAAAATGGGGGTTTGATGCACATGTTCAGGTGATTTTATTATTATATGTGGCTTACTTGTCATGATACTTGTGACTCATGGAAACTTGTTGGCATAGGGGAATACCCAGGGTTCAACGCTTCAACAACGCACCAACAAAACCCTAACTACCAGCCCTTTCGGCAACACCTGCGAAGCAGATGAAGTCTCACCCAAGGTAGAGGCAGGGGGGTTGTAGGAATAAAGTGTCTACAACCTAGATGGGACACAGATCTGTGACTACAATACTTAATAGAGAACTTAGCAATTAACATTCATTAGCATTTAACCCTTATTCACATCGCAGGTAAAACCCTAATTACAGAACAACACAGTGTTCAACAAGATCTAACACATCCAAGAACTTAGCACATAGAAATAGAGTAGATCTAGCATTCATTCACATTACTAATCACTAATCTATTATATCAAATGCATCTAACATACATAAAGATGACAACACTAAGCATAAATCATATCAATCACACAAAGCAACCATAACACAGGATATATGTGGTTCACCCCCAGCGTGGGGCTACGTCCACCAACTCTTTGTCTTCTTTATTATATTATGTCAATCTCCTTACATGCACAGAGCCTCAAAACCAACTCTGCATAGGACAGGAGATTTGTGCACACCTTGCTAGATCCTCCTTCCTCGAGCTTGGCACAGCACAGATCCTTTGTTACAACCACTTGCACTTAGCCCTACAAGTTATCAATATAGAATATGCACAGAGCTAACTCAATCACATAGGTCCAACCTCTTACATCACTTGCACTTAACACAATGCAGCACTTAGCACCGCATACCTCTTAGATATAGTTTGTTTCTTACATCGCCTAGATATCTATTTATACATTACAAAAAGGGCCTAAGAATGGGTAAGACCCATGGACCGACATCCCATACCCATTACATAAACCCTAAACCCAAAAAGCTCACAAAACAGGGTGAGATCCTGCGATCTTCGCTTCGCCTGGTGCTCCATCTTTGACCAGCCTGTCGAAGTCCCAAATTTGGTCAAACATGACCAGCATTTCCACAAAACCTGGTCAAGGGATAAAAGTCCCCTAACACTCACCTGTGACTCGTCCCGAGTCACTCTAATATGGGTAACTCTAACTCGAAGGCCTAGAGATTAGCTCGAGTTGCCTTGACCTACTGCTTCACCAGATCCTCCTTCTCGGTGAATTATTGAATAACTTTCTCAGTCACCGATCCTTCCAATTGATGTTCTACCATGGTGACTACTTGTTCTAGCTATGCACCTTGTCCTTCAACCTCCTCAAAAAGTGTGTAATCTTCATCATGCACTGGCTGGAACCTCTAGGTCACTTCCATGACTTTACTATGGATGTAATGGACCTGTTGCTGAATGACTCGTTGTTCCTATGACCTTTTCATCCTCTTGACCAGTGACAGTAGCTTCAACTGTGCTTGCATTGTTGTTTCCTGTTTCTCTTCCTCTTGGATTTGTGACTCTAATGTCCTTATTTCAGGGTCCTCTGTAAGGCGCTCATAGGTCTACACACTTCAACTGTTGAGTTTCATTCATTCCAAGGCCAATGCCTTGATTCTTTCGATTGTGCTCCTGGCAGTTTCCTCTCTCTGATCTCGCACTTCCTACGGAGTGCTTGGCATGGCTTGTAGTTCCAGTTCTGCTATTTGTTTTTGGAGCTGCTGAATGGATTCAGTGAGCTTCCCTACTTGGCTCTCCATTATGTCTTCTTCTATCAGTGTGAGTCCCGGCACAAAGCAAAGTGCTCTAGTGACTGCCTCCTTGACTTCCATCTTCTCTGTGAGCAACTGTTCTCTCTCCTTCTATATCTACGCTCTATCCTTTGCAAACTTCGCATGGAGGTCATATTTGTCTTGTTGCGCAACTCGATGTTTCTCTATGGCTTCCTCCTTTGCTTGTGCTAGGGTTTCTGTGGTCTGTTCTTTTTCCTCCTAGACACGAAAAAGGTGAGCCTCTGTTGAGTCTGCTAATATGTGTAGTTGGGTAGGCTCATCTCCTACTTCTATGTCCCCTGTTGACAACGATGAAATATACATTGTCTGGCTCGAATAAAGAGCATGTTGTACCCCTTTGAGCTCTGGCTTGATCCTGTCAAACATTGTCTCTTGTTTGGCTTCGCTTCACTGCAAGATGTCCTTTGAGGTATCTGATACAGCGACAATGATAAGGTCAATGTCATCCACCATGAGAACAGTGTGGAATGGAGGTTTATTGGATTTTGAATTCTTCTGCGATGAAGGTTTCTTCGGGGAACCCTTTGTTTTCTTAGATGTTTCTATATCTTTCAAGGGAGATGTAGGCGGTGTTACTTCACCCTGCTTATGCCTATCTTATCCCCCTTCATCCTCTTCTTTGTCTACTTTGTCACCTCCTCATCCTTTAGGTGAGTCTGGTGTAGTTTCCTTTGATGCGCTACTTAATTCTTATACCTCTTCCTTCTTTTTCTTCCTGCTGCTGCTGGGTGTATCATATTCTTCTCAAGTGACTACAGGACTTCCGATGAGGTCAGGGTCAGACAGTTATGCCTGGTCAACTGGTACAAGGAACTCTACAAGCCATCCCTTCGTTATTCCTTCCATGTCCTCCTCTGTGATTTTGTAATAGGATTGGAGCTCTTCTTTGTGTTTGTCTCCGCCCGCAATGATATAGATGAAGTACCTGTCTACGCGAAACTTCGTGGTTGGCCTGAACCTATGCAGAGTGTTTGGTGTCGTTTGAGGGAAAGATTTAATGGCCCTCTTTAGATGCAGATAATAGATGTGGAACACCACGTTTGAATGTCATTTCTTTTCCATGTCGCTCGAATACCATAACGTAGTGAAATTCGCAGCTAGTGGTTCGGACGACTCAATTTCAGGGAAGGTCGCTCCTTTCAGCATCTCCCAGGCAATGAAGGCAATGAGAATCAGCAGCCAACTGAAATGAAACTCATATCCCTGATCCTGAGCTTCGCGACATTCTTTCTCTAACGGGTTGACGAGGTAGCTCGCCCAGTTCATTTGCATCCCTTCAACGCATTTTCCTGCGAGGTCGACGACAAACCTCATGACCTGCGTTGGCCTATTCTTACTGACGAGCTTACCAGCGATCAACTGGAAATCTAGGAGCATTGTGCCATTCTTGATGGAGGATACCTTATAGCCCCTCTTCCCCTTATCCACATCACCATAGGTGTATTTTATTGTCTGTGTCAGGGTGTGATCTGTAGCCTTCCCTGGGTAAAAGTCATGTTTGTTTGTTCCTTGCATGCTCAATCCGGTGGTCCGGTGGATCAGCGTCGGATCTATTGTGATGCACCTGTCCAACCATAATTAATCGCCATGGAAGCATGACAGTAGGATTTTAGCGCACACATTAACCTCCTGATGTATGCCGAAGTGTGGGATATTGATCACATTAAGAATGGTGGACCTCGTGATGTCCATAGTCCACAGTTGGGGGATTATCTTTGACTTCTTCCCCATTGTCTTGGTCAAATACTTGTGTGGTGCAAGAATTCCATAGTTTTTGTGATCTCCCAATTTGAAGTCACTGATATGAAGCGTCAGAATCCTCTCCAACTATAGTCCTACTGCGTGTATCCCCTTCGGGAGGTATGTGGTGATCATTGTGTAGTTGAACTCTCTCAGGACGTTGTCATGACTCACCGTGCCATCCAGAGGTGGGATGTAGTCGGGAAAGATTGATGGGACCAACTTCACATTTTCCAAGTCATCACGATGATTGGTTCGTTTCTCTATCACAGTTCGGGAGGGCCTAAATCGATGTGCAGTCGATGGGGATGCTTGCACTCCTCTTGTCAACGAAGCTTGTGCTCCTGCGGACATGACCTTCTCATCCATGAGGTCTATGTTAATCTCTTCGATGGATTTCTATACTGTGCTAAAGTCACCCGACATACACGCTCGAGATCTAATATCTTAGGTCAGTGCATAAATAGTCAAGGTAGCAGAATGGATGGAAAGGTCTCAATAAGCGTAGCACGGTAATATTCATCTCTATGTGGGATCGAATAATCACAACTGGAAAAAATGTGCATGGTAAGAAATTCGATGGGTTAAATAGGTAACATCGTAATGGATTCTTCCAATGGGTAGGAACGCCTCAATCAATGCAATTCCATCCATTATGGTGCGGTCACAACGGTCCAATGGCAAACGTTCTGGCAATAACTACGTTTCTAGTCGTTATGGAGCGTCAGTCTAACGGTCAGGATGCCTCCAATGGTCATATTTCTTCGTTGTGGCGAAGTTCCAGTCGATGTTGTTCTACTATTCTGGCGAGGTTCAAGTTCTGCAAGCCTTCCTTCTGCGAAGTCCTCTCTGGAACCTCTTATAGGTTTTCTAGCTTTGCTTTCTTCTTACTGAGTTTTCTAGCTTTCTTTCCTATGATCAACGTCTATGGATTCCTCTTTCTATTCTTGTTCTTATCATTTCTTAGAATAGTAACTTCACGTTGTTGAGGATATTTCACAAGGCTCAAGGATAATACTTCTTCTCTTGCTATTTTTGGATTAGATTCTCTACTCTCTTGTATCGATAAGTTCTCTAAGTCTTCTTGCATTCTTTCAACTTCGACATCTAGGTATCTGGCCCTCAGTTTCTTTTACTTGTCCTCGTGTTCTTCTAGTAAGCACATTATTCTCCTAGTCATGAAATCCCTTAATTCTTTCTTTTTCTGTTCTAGAGCGTCCTCTTCTTCTCTCCTGCAGATCTGATCTCTCTCGATCCAATTCTTTCCTAACAAAAGTGCAAAGGGAGTGTTGGGGGCATGTTCTCAACAAACTTAATGTCCTCAAATTCTTCTTCTATCGATGCTCCGTGAGAAATCATAGGTACATGGGAAAGTATTCCACATAGGGTTATTAGCTTTCCTTTAAACAATCCTATTTCTCCCAATCAAGGAACCATAGCAGGATTTCCTAATATTTCCCAAGTACTTTATGTCATAATGTTCACATGTTTTTTTGCATCCTATACACAGTCTATGTCCAAGTCTCCTCTTCTTGTTTCTATGCACTCTTTCTCATTTAAGATCTTTGATAAACTGATGTCTCTGTGATCATTCAGTGTTTCTTTCATCTGTAATAATATAGCCTCTGATTCTTTCTGGTTCTCTAGTCTATTCTTAGTCGCATGACCTTCCTCAGGGTTTCCTTGTCTCGTGTTCATCTTCTCAACTTTAGCAATCATTCTAGGGAAAGCCAAAACTTCATGTTCAGTAGCTTTACAACAAAGGAAAATAGGACTTCTACCAAGGCATTCCTTAGCAAGATGTCCTTCTCTTCTACAGCTATAACAAAGATTCAATCCTCTCTTTCTCTTAAACGATTCCCAACCTTTCATGTACTGCGCACTAGGATCACAGTGATGGACCTGCAAAAAATTATTTCTAGGATCCTGCATCCACTTGTTAGTCCAAAAATTATTTCTATGCATAGGAATAACATATATTTCATTATTTCTATCAAATCTATTCATATCATATCTTCTTTCTTCAAGTTGTGCTCTAGTTTTCAGACTAGGACCAAATCTATCAAACATACCTAGATTTATTCTTTCGAAGCAAAAATTTCCACCTATATTACCTTTATCAAAGAACAAAGCTTTAAGATCATACCTATTTTCTTCATATCGGACTTATCTTCTTAGCACAGAGCTTCACAAGTCAAGTAGAGTATTGCACACTATAACAACAGATCTACGCATAAAGATTTTTTTTTTCTTCAGTTCCCATCAATCACAGTTTCAGCTCCTGGAAACAGAACCATTTGTTGGCATAGGGGCAGACCTAGGGTTCCATGATTCAATAGTGCACCAACAAAACCCTAACTACTGGCCCTTTCGGCAACACCTGCGAAGCAGATGAAGTCTCATCCGAGGTAGAGGCGGG
>SNQJ01S0065337.1:87609-105200 GCA_010110895.2 Picea sitchensis | reverse complement strand
ATTTCTTTACTACAACACTAAGTGCTTTTGGAATTGAGCATATATAGTGCGCAGCTACCTTTGAAACAAAAGACTTCCCTGGGTTGATAATTTATGTTTCACTTAGTTGTTTGAAATTAATTAAGCAATTATAGTGACCAACAGGTATCTATTTATACATTACAAAAAGGGCCTAAGCATGGGTAAGACCAATGGTCTGACATCCCATGCATGTTACATAAACCCTAAACCCAAAAATATCACAAAAGGGGGTGAGATCCTGCGATCTCTGCTTTGCTTGGTGCTCCGTCTTCGACCAGCCTGTTGAAGTCCCAAATTTGGTCAAACATGACCAGTGTTTTCACAAAACTTGGTCAAGGGCCAACAAACCTTGGAGGGTGTATCTATTTTTCCTCGCATGACCTTGCTTGGTGGACAAGTATTCATGAGGATATGATTAGTTCAGACCTTCATGAGAGATTGAATCCCAAGAATGGATGTAGAGACCCCATTCCAGGGGAAAGATCATGATGACTAGTTTTCAAAGTGAAGGAAGAGGATGTTTCCTTTGGAGGTGCTTTGTAAGGCCTACACAATGAGTTACCAGCTCCTCCCACCTGGAAGTTAGTCCTTTGAGGCCTTATAATTCACCCTAGTATCCCATGATGTCACCTAGGGCTAGGGTTGTATACTTGGAGATGATGTGTTGGAACAGGGGCAGACCCGGGGTTCAACACTACAACAGCGCACCAACAAAACCTTAACTACCGGCCCTTTCGGCAACACTTGCGAAGCAGATAAAGTCTCACCCCGAGGTAGAGGCAGGGGTGGTTGTAGGACTTTAGTGTCTGCAACCTTATCTGGGACATAGATCTGTGATTACAACACCTTAACAAAGCACTTAGCAGTTATATTTCATCAATACCTAGTTTAGTTTACAGCGCAGCTAAACCCTATTCAACAGATCAGCATAGTATTCATACAGATTCAATAGATCCAAGCACTAAGAATACAAACATAGATCAGGTCTAATCATTCACTCGCATTATTCAGCACTAAGCTACCATATTAGATTCACTCATCATCTAACAGCCCACTAAGCATTTAATCATATAAACAAGAGAGCAACCATAAAGCACAAAGCATTCACAGCACAGGATATACGTGGTTCACCCCCACCCTGGGGCTACATCCACCAACTCTTTGTCTTCTTTATTATCTTTATTCAATCCTCTTACATGCACAGAGCCTTCAGATCAACCTCATAGAGGATAGGAGATATGCGCACTCTTTGCTAGATCCTCCTTCCCCAAGCTAGGTTACAGCATAAAGCCTACATACATTCCCTTACAGCCACTTGCACTCAGCCTTGCAAACATACACAAAGCACTTACAACTATTACTTTCACTCAGAACCACTTACAACTGACTTGTCATTCCCACTTATCCATTCATATTCACTACATCGCCTAGCATCTATTTATACATTACAAAATCGGGCCTAAACATGGGTAAACCCATACCCTTTACATAATCCCAAATCCCAAAAAGTTCTAAAAGGGGGTTAAGATCCCATAATATCCATTTTTTTTTGTGCTCCTCCTTCGACAGCCTATCGAAGTCCCAAAAATAGGTCTAAAATGACCAAGGATCCTCAAAACTTCGTCAAGGTCCAACAAGCCCCCAACACTCACATGTGACTCGTCCCAAGTCACTCTGATCTAGGTATCTCTGCTTAAAAATCCTCGAGCTTGGCTCAAGCTGCTTCAACCTATTTTTGTGACATGGCCTCCTGCTCAATGAACTCTTTGATAAAAGCTTCATTGACAGGTCCCTCTAGGCGTTGTTCTGCTACAATGACGACTTTATCAAGTTCTGCTCCTTAGCCTTCGATCTCTATGAATAGCTAGAAAGCCTCATTCTATATAGGTTGTAGCCTCTGAGTCACTTCCATGACTCTTCTCTAAATGGTGTGGACCTGCTATTGAGCACTACATTGTTCTTGGGATCGCTTCATCCTGTCAATGGATGACAAGGGCTTCAACTGCGCATGTACTATTTCTGCCTTCTCCTTCACCTCCAGGAGCTACAACTCCAGTGCCTTCAACTTGGGGTTCTCAATGAGTCGCTCATAATTTTGGGCACTGCAATCACTTAGTTGATTTCATTCCATGGAAAGGGCCTTTATTCTCTCAACTATGCTTCGAGCAGTTGCATCTCTTTGATCTCTCACATCCTGCAGGGTGTCAGGAACTGTGCGGGTCTCTAAGTCTTCTATTATTTGTTGTAGCTACTAGATAGCTTTTGCGAGCTAATCTACTTGATGCTCGACTCAGTCTTCTTCCTTTGGCTCTGATCCCATCACAAAGCGGAGTGCTCTATTGACTACTTCTTTCACTTCGAGTTGCTCTACGAGCAACTGTTTTTTTTCCTGTTGAATCTATGCTTTCTCCTTTCCAAACTTCATCTAGAGAATAACCTTCTCCTTCTCTACAAGTTGGCATTGTTCTACAAGTACTTATTGCACTTGCTTCAAGGCCTGGTTGGTTTTTTCAGTTTCTTCTTATGCACGGCGAAGGTGAGCTTCGGTCGCCATCTTAGTTACGGTGGCTCTGGATTTCTTTTGGGAAGAGAGTTTCGGGGAAGAAAACTTCCTCTTCTTCAAGGGATTGGTCTCATCTCTAGGCGGTGTTACTTCACCTTTCTTCTACTAATATTATTTTACATTTATCTCTTCTACTTCGTCATCACCCCCTCGGTCAGGTGACACCAAAGTAGTCTTCTCTGATGCACTGCTTAAGTCTTGGACTTCTTCGGTCTTCTTCCTTCTGCTGGGTCCAGGTGTGTTATGTTCCTTGTGAGCGGCCTCTGAGCTGTCATTTTCAGGTTCAGACATCTCTACAAGGTCAGCGAGGATAAAGAGGTATGTTGACCAGTCCTTGGTGATATCCTCAAGGTCATCTTTCGTGAGCTTGTAGTACGACTGAAGCTCCTCCTTATGTTCGTCTGCTCGCGCAGTAATATAGATGAAGTGTCGATCTACGTGGAACTTCATAAGGGGTCAAAACCTCTGTAGTGTGTTCGGCGTCATGCAAGGTTTCGCTTCGATGGCTCTCTTCAACTGGAGATAATATGTGTGAAAAACTGTGTTCGACTGCCACTATTTTCCCATGTCACTCGAGTACCAAAGCATGGTGAAATTCGCAGCGATCGGCTCGAACAGTTCAATGTCCGAGAAGGTCGCATCTTTCGGCATCTCCCAAGAAATAAATGTGATGAGAATCAGGAGTTAGCTAAATTGGAACTCATAGCCTTGATCCTTGCTTCGTGACAATCTAATTCCAGTTGATTAAATAGGTACTTTGCCTAGTTCATCTATAGGCCTTCTACACATTTCCCCGCAAGTTCAACGACAAAGCATGTGACATGTGTGGGTCATTTCTTCCTTACGAGATTTCTTGCAATTAATTAGCATGTTAGGCGCACTGTATCATTCTGGATGGAAGCTACCTTGTAGCCTCACGTCCCCTTCTCAACATCATCGTATGTATCCTTGATCTTCTATGCTAATGCATGATCTGTGGCTTTCCCTATATAGAAATCATGTGGGTTGGGTCCTTGCATACTCAGTCCAGTGATCCTATGGATCAACATCGGATCGACTGTGATACGGCGGTCTAGCCATAAGTAGACACCATGGTAACATGAAAGTAGGATATTGACGCAGGCATTAACTTCCTGGTGCCTTCCAAAGTGTGGGATTTTCATTACATTCAACAGGGTGGACTGCATGAGGTTCATCGTCCACGGCTAGGGGATTATTTTTGAGTTCTTTCCCTTCGTCCTGGTCAATTATTTATACGGGGTGAGCATATTATGGTTCTTGCAGTCTCCTAGGTTGAAGTCATTGAACTTCGGCATTATGATCTTGTTCTGCTGTGCTAAACTGCGTGTATCCCCTTCAAGAGGTACGCAATAACCATGGTGTACTCAAAATATCTTGGTACACTATCACAGCTCACCGTGTCGGCTAGAGGCAGGATGTAATAGGGTAATATGGTTGGTATTAACTTATCATTTTCTAGGTCATCTCTGTGCTTGGTTCTATTTTATGTGATGACTCGAGATGGTCCGGATCCATGAGCGGTCAATGGAGAGGCTTTCACTCCTCTCGTCGATGACGCTTGAATACTTGTAGACATTACTTTCTCGTCCATGAGATTGATGAGAACTTCTTTGATGATTTTCCTCGTGGCCCTGAGCTTGTCTAACATACACGCTTAGATCGAATGGATGAATGAATGAAAAAAACAATATAACTTGTGTCGATCTTACTAATCATAGCGTGATATCAATGAGTTCTCTCTGATACAATTCGCAAAAGTTTTCTCGGTGCAACAGTCGACGGAATAAGTAGACAGCAACATAATGGATCTTTCCAACAGACAAGAGACCTTCATTAGTTCAGTTATGTCTGTTATGATGCGGTCCCAATGGTCTGATGGCGGGCTTTCTGACCATAAATGTGTTTCTACCCATTTGGGGTATCGGTCTAATGGTTATACTACTCCCAACGGCTATATTGCTTCGCCATGGTGAAGTGCCATGTGACGTTGTTTTGATATCCCGGTGAAGTTCCAGTTTTGTAAATTTTCCCTTTGCAAATTTCCCTCTGGAACCTTCTGTAAATTTTCGATCTTTGCTCTATTTTTACTGAGATTCCTAGCCTTCTTTCCAGTGAACTTCGTCTCGGTATTCCTCTTTCCATTCTTATTCTTATCTCCTCTTGGCATAGTAACTTTGCGTTTTTGATATTATTTCCTATGATTTGAGGGCAATACTTCTTCTATATCTAGGGTAGGTTCTTCAGTCTTCTGTGAGTCTTCTTGGGTTCTTTCAAATTTGGCATCCAAGTTAAATAGCTTCAATGTGTTCTCTTGTTCCTCAATCAAGTGTGCAATATTCCTAGTCATAAAATATTTTAGTTCTTTCTTCTTCTGCTCTAAGGCTTCTTCTTCTTTCCTTCTGGCCTGATCCTTTTCAATCCAAGGTTTTCCTAGTACTATAGCAAATGGGGTGTTGTTCTCAATAAATTTAACAACTTCAAATTCTTCTTCTGTCGAAGTTCCATGGGTACTCATAGATATCTAGGTAAGTCTTCCACATAGGGTTATCAGTTTTCCTCTAAATAATCCTATTCTTCCCAATGAAGGAATCATAGAAGGCTTTCCTACAGCTTCCCAAGTTATTTATTTCATGACATTCACCTATGTTTCTTCATCCAGAACACAGTCAATGTCGAAGTCTCCTATCCTTGCTTCTATGCACTCTTTTTCTTTGAAGATCTCTGATAAGTTGATATGTCGGTGGTCATTCAGGGTTTCTTTCATTTGCAGCAATACAGTCTCTGATTCTTTCTGGGGTTCTGCCATGATCTCAGTTTCTTGACCTTTCTCAGGGTCTACTTGTTCCATATTCATTCTTTCAAGTTCAGCAATAATTCTAGGGAAATCTAAAACTTCATGGTCCATAGCTTTACAAAAAAGACAACTAGGTATTCTACCAGGGCATTCCTTAGCCAAATGACCCGGTCTTCTGCAACTATAACAAAGGGTTAATCCTCTCTTTCTCTTAAATGATCCCCAACCTTTTTTGTACTGCGCACTAGGATCATAGTAGTTAACCTGTAAAAAAATATTTCTAGGATCCTGCATCCATTTGTTAGTCCAAACATTCTTTCTTTGCATAGGTATAACATATCTTTCACTATTCTTATCAGATCTATTTATATCAAATCTTATTTCATCTAGTTGCGCCCTACTTTTCAAACTAGGGAAAAATTTATCAAACATATCCAGATCCATACTTTTGAAACAAAAATTTCCACTTATCTTACCTTTAGCAAAGCACAAAGCTTACAGATCTTACCTCTTTTCTTTAAATCAGGCTTATTTTCTTAGCACAAATCTTTCACAAATTAAGTAGGATGTTGCGCACTAGGGAAACAGATCTACGCATGGAGCTTTCACAATTTCAGGTCAGATCTTCGCACAAAGATCATGTTTCCTCAAATCCTAGCAATCACAGTTTCAGGTCCTGGCAACGGAACCATTTTATTGGCATAGGGGTAGACCCAAGGTTTAACACTACAAAAGTGCACCAACAAAACCCTAACTACCGTCCCTTTCGGCAGCACCTGCGAAGTAGATGAAGTCTCACCCGAGGTAGTGGTAGGGGTGGTTGCAGGACTCCAGTGTCTGCAACCTTAGCTGGGACACAGATTTGTGATTACAAAACCTTAACAAAGAACTTAGCAGTTATATTTCATCAATACCCAGTTTAGTTTACAGCACAACTAAACCCTATTCAACAGATTAGCGCAGTATTCATACATATTCAATAGATCCAAGAACTAAGCATACAAACATAGATCAGATCTAAGCATTCACTCACTTTATTCAGCACTAAGCTACCATATTAGATTCACTCATCATCTAACAGGGAACTAAGCATTTAATCATATAAACAAGAGAGAAACCATAAATCACAAAGCATTCACAACACAGGATATACGTGATTCACCCCCACCCTGGGGCTGCATCCACCAACTCTTCACCTTCTTTATTAGCTTTCTTCAATCCTCTTACATGCACAGAGCCTTCAGATCAACCTTGCAGAGGACAGGAGATCTACACACTCTTCGTTAGATCCTCCTTCCCCAATCTAGGTTACAGCACAAACCTACATACAGTCCCTTACAACCACTTGCACTCAGCCTTTCAAACATACACAAAGCACTTACAATTTTTACTTGCCCTCAACACCACTTACAACTGACTTTTCATTTGCACTTAGCCATTCATATTCACTACATCGCCTAGCATCTATTTATACATTACAAAATCGGGCCTAAAATGGGTAAACCCATGGGTCGACATCCCCATGCCCATTACATAATCCTAAATCCCTAAAAGTCCTAAAAGGGGGTCGATATCCTACGATCTCCACTTCATTTTGCACTCCTCCTTCGACAGCCTGTCGAAGTCCCAAAAATTGGTCTAAAATGACCAAGGATCCTCAAAACTTGGTCAAGGGCCAACATGATGGATGAGAGTTTTGGCACGTGTGGCATGGAGGATGGCCTTTGGAGGCCCAATGTTCCACTAGATAACTTCAATATCTCCTTTAGGATGCCTAACATCACCCTAGGAGGGATGACATCACCCTCTTTAGGGTTATTTTGTAAAGAACTGATTTTATTTTTAATTTTAATGATCAAATTGACATGTAGTTTCAAAACTATGAAAATACACAATTGTTGGGTAACTAAGCCAGGATTTTCCATATAAATATGGTTGGCTAAATTCATTTTATCATCATAACTCTCCTCACTTGGAGAGAGTACTAAAATTTTGGCCCTCTAAGGGTGGTTGGATGAAATTTTAATGTGCACTTTCTTGGAGACTAATGTGTATGCTTCTTGGATCATTTATTGGTGGAATCATTGGCAATCTACAGTTTTTGTGCTTGATTATTCTTGGTGAAGTAAGTAAATATGCAATTTTATTTCATGATAAATGTTTATGGTATGTTTACTTGTTCATATTTAAGATTATGAAACTTCTTTCTTGAAACCCTAGGAGTAAGAAACATAAGGTGCTTCTTTCTTTCTCTTTATTTGCTAAGTTTTTTCCGAAGAAGATCTTGTCTAGAAAAACTTCTAGAGCCTTAAAGTTCTAGCACTTAAGAAGCTTTGTCTAGTTCTTGTTACATAGAACATATTTCAAGATTCTAAGAAGAAGAGAAATCACTAGGGCCTATAAGTTACTACACCCTAGTTGAATTTACTCTTTGAGGCTTGGTACTTCAGGACTTAAGATGCTACTCCTCAAGATTCCACCTTGTTATCTCTTAGACAAGTATAATCATTTATTTTCTCCAAGTTATTGTGTTGATATAATTGACTACATAAGACCTAAAAGGCACTATTTCTCAATTCTCTCTTGGTGAAGGATTGATCAAACACTCAAGCACTAGTATCCTAAGATTTTACTAACTATCTCTAACCATAGTTTATCCTAGATCATTAAATTTATTGTTGTTTTTATAAAGTGTTTCTACAGCCATGTAATAGCAGCAAATTTTCTGCATAATTCATATTAATTTCTAGCCAATCACTTCACAAATTGCTTATGACAAGTTATTATCATTCTACAGAGTAAATGTTATATTTTCATTGTCTTTTCAAGATTTTCTGAGGATTATTTCTTACAGATGTTACAATTTAATAATTGTTGTTGTAAACTCATTGATCGCTAAAATTTTATTATCATCTTGCACATTTGCATTTGGTTTACTGTCTCTTGAGGCTTTACTATCATATTTGTACTCGAAACTGCAATATATATGTTTTTTTGTCTTTTTTCTTGATAGGTACACTTCATCACTTACATTTGCATCATCTTTCTTGGAAAAAAACCTTGTGACATATTTGACTTGAGTGACCAGTGATAGGGGGGTACTTTTATCCTTATCCTTAGCTTACCCAGTTCTTTAGGTCACTAGGTACACCTCCCTTGGGTTGAATTTATATCCATCACTAAAAGAGGGGATTTCCTATTGAGGTGATAATGATAGGATATCTTCTTTGTTACGCAAATCTCCTATACTTGTCTTGGGATTTGGACAAGTACATATTGCGCGATAACATGTACCATGACATGCCTCAATCATGTACCATAAAAACATAAGAATAAGCCTCAAAACTTTACCCATAAGCATACCTTTGATCATGTAGACACCCTGATGTATCAGATAACAAATGATTAAACCAACCTGGGCATCAACAACCTAGTACAAGCATCACTTCACAACCTTTCACAAGCCTTTTCACAGATCTGCAACTTTCTCTTCTACTACCTATGGATATCCTCACATTCCTCCACTGTAGCTTGTGTACATCCATGCCTTTCTTACCTGCAACCCACGGATACCTCAGAAACTAAGGTTACTCACATTTTTTCAACTCCAAGAATTTCACCTTTGACCTTCTTTCGCAACCTCAAACTTGCTACCTCAAATTCAACTTCAGATTCACCAATATTCTCACAAGATAGATATACAGTAAGTGTGTTTGAATGTACTTATGAGACACTCCTTAAGGTGTATTTATACTTTTGTTAAGTAACATCTTTCCTTACTTTAGGGGTTTCTTGTTACAACCACTTAACCCTTCGACTAAGACTTGTAATTTTTTAGGGATTTCTTACCCAGTCTTCGGAACTTCCATCTTCATGAGACCATAACTCCTCAATCGTGAGGAACTATGTGGCATACCACCTATCAACGGAAATGGAATAATGAGGAATATCCATCTATGAGTGTGTTACCTACATTTATACTATCTTTCATGTCCATATTCCTAAGTCAAATGTGGGTTCCATAACCATACCTCCATGGTTTCATGTATAATTCATCAAATGCACCCATTACGTCTATTGACATCAATCACTAACACACCCATCAATATCAACAACATATATAGGGCTTCTAAACTTCTCCAAGGGTTGACATCAATCTCCAAGAGTTGACATAAATGACAACCAACTGTCCAACAATCTCCCCCTTTGGCATTGATGGCAACACTCATGCTCCCCCTATGACCATTGCTCTCATCAATGTTTCTCTCTCTCCCCCTTTGACATCAATGGAAAAGGGTATATCTCCTTGGGGCTGCTCCCCCTTTCTTCATGTGTCTATTCTTTTACATGTTTTTGTCCTCATGTTTCTTTCCAAGTTCCTCTTTTCTTTTGATATCAATAACAAAGAGTGACTCCCCCTGAAAGTATACCTTGTCTGAATAATGTTTCTCTAACTTCATGCGCTTGAATTTTTCTCTTCTAATATATCTCTTTCTCTCCCTTTTACATCATGAGCAAAAGGATAACCCTCCTTTTTAGTATATCTCCCTTTGTCTACATGTTGCTAATATTTCTTTCCTAGTCTCTTTCTCTGATGGCTTCTCTTCCCTTTACTTCTCTCCAAGGTTTTGTGTTGTTCAATGTAGGGCTTCTTGTGTATGTTTCCTTTCCTCTCTTCCAGTGTTGTTTATTTTCCAATGGTGTTTTTCTCTTATAACTCTTTGACATATATAAAATCATTCAAAATTTATTGACTTTATACTATAATGAATGTTTCTTTGCTACAACTAATAATCATATATTCTTGTTTCTCAGACTAAATAAAATATGTACATCAATCTGCAATATATCCTTGAACCTGTAATGAATATATCCCTTCCTGAACAGTGTTTCAATGATATTCTTTTTATATTTGCATGGGAAAATTGCTTCTCAATCGATCAATATGGCATTTTGTACTTTTGTTATCTGAATACTCTGAATTTGTCTCTCCAAACACTTCAAACTGCTCGAAGGATGGTTCTATGATTTGTAGTAGCTACTGCACTGACTCCCCCTGTTCAATATTCATTAGGAGTCTCCAAATCTGATGGCTCAAAACAATGGAGGAATCTGCCCTAATGCAGAGTAATCTTCTTCATCTATAGAATCATCATCTCTCTGAAATTTGACATATTCCTTTTTTCTTATGGATCCATTATGATCTTTCACTAAAATTCCTAAAAGTACAATATCTTGGGCCTGTTCATTATTCACCTTATCTTCTTTTTTTTCTCACACTATTGCAAATCCTGCGATCTATGGGACATGTTCTTTATTCACCTGCTCTTCTTGTCTTTCTTTTATTTTCCAAACTTTCATGTATCTGAATTTCATGGAAGGATCTATCATGCTTCTACAATTTCGATCTATGTGACCATAATTGTGCCATTTGTAGCATTCAATGTTATGTGGGTCCACATAAGAATTTCTTGCTTGAACATTTCTTCCATAAGCCCTGCAATCTACAACTTTATGTCCAAATCTAGTACAATTAAAACAATGACCATAAAACAAATTTACATACTTGGGAGTGAATGATATTCTTTGTGGTGCAATCCTTCTGAATTCATGTCTTGGTTGATCATGATCGGGATTGAATCGTATTTATTGTTTGAATGTCGATGGTCTTGTTGAATATGTATCTCTCTTATCCTCATTATTATTTGATTCTTGTTGACCATGATTCCTTCCTTTGAGTACTTCTACATAACTCTTTCTCTTTTCTTCATTCTTCCTTTCTGGAAACCTCGAGTCCTTCTCTTCAAATTTCCTTATTGATGATGTGGATGTTTCTTTCTCTTCAACATTCTTGTTGAGTTTGATGATTTTAACTCTCAATGTGACAAGTTCTTCTCCAAGCTTCTCAACCTCTTCTTATTTCTCCATCATCTGAATCTTCATGACTTCTTTCATTCTCTTTGATTCTTCTTTCTTTTATGAGAGAAATATATTACGGCTATGGATTATTGTGAATATTGTATTTTGAGTGAGAATATTGTGATAGAAAGAAAAGGAAGTTACATCGGGTGTGTTGTAGGTTCTATCCCTTCATTTGTTGGATAATAATAAAGGAAGGACCTGGCAATTTCTCTGGTGGATGTAGCCCAGACTAGGTGAACCACGTATATCTGTGTCTCTGTTGTATTGTGTATATTCTATGTTTTATTTCCGCATTTGTTTTATTTTATTTCTCTGCGATCCTGTTTTTCTAACAACTGGTATCATAGCGAAAGGTAACTTGCAGGAAAAGAGGGTTCCTCGTTCGAGTGGGAGCAATGGCGGAAGATGGAAATTTTAGGGTCAGGAAATTTAATGGCCAAAACTACCAGTTATGGAAGATGTAGATGGAAGATTATTTATATCATAAGGATTTATTCCTACCATTGGGTGGAATAGCAAAGAAGTTGACAGCCATGAAGGACAAAGAATGGGATATTCTTGACAGAAAGGCTCTAGGAATGATACGATTAAGCCTGGCAACGTCGGTGGCTTTCAATGTTTCGAAAGAAAATACAATAAAGGAGTTGATGGACGCATTGGATAAACTATATGAGAAACCCTCGGCATCCAATAAGGTATTTCTAATGAAGATATTATTTAATATGAATATTTCAAAAGGTGGGTTTGTTGCAGATCATTTAAATGAATTTAATACGGTTACTAATCAACCAAGTTCTATAAAAGTGGACTTTGATGATGAGGTCAGGGCTCTTCTAATCTTGTACTCATTGCCAGAAAGTTGGAACGGCTTGGTCATGGATGTAAGTAACTTTGTCTCTGGTTCAAACACTTTAAAATTTGATTTTGTTGGTGTTATCCTTAGTGAGAAAATGTGACGGAAAAGCACATGTGAGACATCAGGTAATGCGTTAAACATGGAGAACAAGGGAAGACAGAAAGATAGAGGAAAGGGCTCAGGGAACCACAGGAATTCTAGGAAGGGCATATCCAATCCATAATTGGAAAGATAGAGTGTTGTAATTGTGGGAATAAAGGACATCTGAAGAAATATTGTAGAGCTCCAAAGAAACAAAGATATGGATAGCAAGAAAAAAATCAAGAAGCAAATGTAACTTGTGATGTGTTACAAGATGCTTTGATTCTTTCTGTAGATAATATTTATGAGTCTTGGGTAGTAGATTCAGGGGCTTCATTTCATGCCACAACCCATAGGAAACATTTTTTGGATTATGTTCAAGGTGATTTTGGACATGTTCATTTGGGTGATGATACACCATGCAAAAATTTTGGAATGGGAAAGGTAAAAATGAAGCAAAGCAATGGAAACCAATGGTTGTTCAAAGAGGTAAGACATGTTTCACATCTAAGGAAAAATCTAATTTCAACAGGGAAGTTTCCAAGTGAAGTTTTTATATCCATACTTACAGATAAGGTGTGGAAGGTCACCAAAGGATCATTGGTGATAGGAAAAGGAGAGAAGGTATGTACATTGTATTTATGTACTGGTAATACTGACTCTTCTATCTATTTAGCTTCTATAGGAGTGGATACAGCATTGTGGAATCATAGGCTTGGACACATGAGTGAGAAGGGGATGCAGATACTTCACAAAAGAAATTTGTTTCCAGATCTTAAACAAATTGATTTGGATTTATGTGAGAATTGTATTTATGGAAAACAAAAGAGAGTTAGATTTCTCATAGTCAAAAAAAAAAAAAAGAGTGAAATGTGATGCAGGAGCATCCCTCACGACAAGCAAAACCAACGTGGAAGCAAAAGACAGCTGGAAGACGTACAGCGCAAGTTTTTTGAATTTCCCTTGAAGTTGATGCGCAAACATAAATGAGATCATTTAATTTAGGCGCCTTGGTAAAATGTAATCATACCTCGAGCCATACGCTCTCGTCTGAGATAGACAAAGGCATTTATAGTAGTAGATGTAGGTAGATAGAATTGAATTCTTAGCTTAGACAGTTTTAGAGCGCAGGAGGGAAAATGGATATAGACACCCTCATCTCTCATTGTATCAGATATAGGGAAGCCAACATAATTCAGAGTAAGGAGAGCATAGGAGAATAGTAGAGAGTTGCAGAAGACATCCATGTATAGGTCTTGAATTAATAGAAGGAATTGATTCAGATTCATGGTTTTGTGTTCTCTGTGTGTGTGTGTTGATAATATGCTCATGAATGTTTGTTCTCTGTTATGTATTGTTTTGAGATGATGTGCATATGATTTCATGTGTTGAGATTGAAATCTGAGAGGAAGTGAGGTGAGTTACAATTGTTTCTCTACTGAGCAAGGATTCCTGCAAGGAATGCAGTTGAAGTCATCTGCAAGGAGTGCGTTGATAGAAGGCTCAGGGAGTTAAACTCTTGTTCTCAAAGCACTCAGAAGTGAAAGTGGGTTGCTAAAGCCGTGCAAGGAGTGTGCAGGCTAAGGAGAGTCTCAGTCGTGAAACTGAGCAGAAGCTTTGAAGGACTGTTGCTATGGGCATGTGCAGAGTCAAAGGGAACTCGAACAGTTGAAGTGTTCGCAGGGTTGCCGCAAGGAGTGCATGGAGAGAACCTCGTTGAGGTTGAAGTTGTGGAAAGCTCAGGAAGGGTAGGCCTATGAGTCGCTGAAGATCAGTATAGGTAAGTGAGACTGAAGTTGCAAGAAACGTCGCAGGTTGGCAAAGTGACGAAGGAGTCTCGTGGAAAGACACTTTGCTCATCTCGTGGATTAACCAAGGAATAACGGATGGTCAAAATCCTCTGAGGAGATTTCATGAAGTTCCGAGGATCGTCAGATCTTGCAGAGGTGCAAGGAGGTTACGGCGGAAAGGTCTGAAGGATTTGAAGCTCAGCAGGGGCAGAGCCATCGATTCAGAATCACAGGAGTCGTCAGATCTACACGTGTATCGTGTATCAGGGACTCATGAGTTGAATCCCTAAAGTCGTGAAGTAGGAGCAGCGATATCGTGAGACGCGATATCCCTACAAGATCAGAGCCGTTTGTTGTGGAGGACACGTGTAAGGGGATTCTCTCATCTCGCAGACTCGGATATTGGAGGACAGAAAAGGAAGTCATTCGACTTCACGAGTGGCAAGGTGGCGAGAGATTTGGAGCCGTCCATCTGAGGAGGACAGGTGGCAGAGATCGAGAGATCTCGCGAACTCGGGATTTCGCAGGGTTAGAGCCTAAATATTGGGTACTCCAAGTCGCGAGGACGCGAGGTGCGAGAAGGAGGATAACTGTTGGATCCGGATCATAGGAGGACTGTTGGATCTACACGTGGGATTGTGTATCGGAGTCTCGCGAGATAAGACCCGAGAATTTGGTCACGGGGATCACGAGGTTGCGAGAAGCGATATCCCGACAACTGGAGGACTATGTGGGACATAGCAAAGCAGGTGAGTAGAATACAGGTGGCACGAAGACTTCGGGATCTCGCTGCGAGAAGTCCCAAAGTATTGGCGTTAGAATTTGCGAGTCGCGAAGTGTCGAGGAGCCGAGGTTCATGTGGACACGTGGCAGATCATAAGGTGGGACCCGCGTGATCGAAGGGTGGACACGCGTTGCCTGGAGATAGAAGTCAACATTCTGTTGAATTCTCGCATCTCGGGGATTCGCRAAATAGGAGGGTGAAAACTCGACGGTTCAAYCGACGAGGTGGCGAGGTTGCGAGGTTGTGAGAGGTGCTAACATTTAAGCCTAGCCCACGGTTGCATGCGGTGAGGGAACTAACGAAGAAAGGAGTTGTGCCCGTATCGCTATTTCGGGTATCGCAAGATTGGAAAGGAAGAGTTTGAGGCTTTGATTCACAAACTCGCGAGATAGAGAGATTTAGTTGATCTCCCAGTAGAAAAGGGGAGACCTCGGGGAGAGATTGTTGTGGGTGCAGATTTCCCGACAAGGAAATAGAAGAACCTTGGAGTTCTTCGGGCCGAGAGGAAGAAGATCCTGTGAGAGCAGACGTGCCTGGGTGGTGCGCCCCTGCGTCAAGTGGTATCAGAGCTTAGAAAAGATTCTTTGCTTTCTGTAGCAGAGGACGAGGATAATTCACCATGCTGCCAAGGAGAAGAGGTAGACAATCACTCGATCCAGAGGAGTAAAGGGAATTGTCCAGAGAAAGAGGTAGGCAAGTACAGAATCCAGACATGGAGAGAGAAATGCGTAATCTTCGTGCCAGAATGGAAGACATGGAGACATCATGGAGGTGCAAAGCTGATGTAGGAGATATCAGTGAATCTGAAGATGAAGAGGATGTTCGACACAGAGGAGAATAAATCCCAACGGAAGATGCAGCGAGTGAACGCTTACTTAAAGCTATTGTGAGAATGAGTACAAAGGTAAAGATGGACATTCCAGTTTATGAGGGAAATCTGGATGCGGAAGAGCTGCTATATTGGATTAGAGCTCTTGACACTTACTTCGATTATGAAGATATCAAAGATGATAAGAAGTTCAGACATGTCGTCACGAGATTAAAAGGACATGCAGCCTTGTGGTGGGATGAACTACAAGTTGACAGGCGTTGCCAAGGCAAGCAGAAAATTAAGAGCTAGGACAGGATGATTGCAAAGATGAAGGCAAAATTCATTCCCAGGGATTATCAAATCTCTCTATTCAGGAGGATGCAGAACCTGAGACAGAAGCTGATGACAGTGAAAGAGTATACTGAGGAATTTTACAGGTTGAATATCAGGGCAAGTCATCGCGAAAGCAATGACGAAAAGGTGGCCAGGTATATGAATGGCCTGAGGTATGAAATTCAGGATGAAATTAATATGGAAACTATCCGAATGGTGGAGGATGCCTATCAAATGTCTTTGAAATCTGAAGAGAAGTTGAGCCGTAAGCAAGGTCAGCGAGGTCGAGGCAGGAGTCAGCCCAAAGGCAAATCGGTTGCCCAAGATAAATACCAGAAGCCCAAGGATGGCTGGAAGAAACTTCAGACTCAGACAGAGAGAGGTGGAAGTTCGCAGCGAGGGAGATATACTGAGCAAAGAGAGCAGCATACTAAGAAAACAGGAGGATATTCTAATAATAATAGGTTTCCTCATACCAGAGGTAGAGGAAGAGGAAGAGGTGGAGTAGTCACATGCTTCACATGTGGAAAACATGGACACAAGTCATTCGAGTGTCCATAGAAAAAGAAAGAAACTGAAGAAACTCACATCTCCGAGGCACAGAGGCGAGATGTTGAGGCAGAGTACGTTGAAGGCGGAATATCGTTGGTGATGCGAAAGGTCCTTTTGACGCCAGAGAGGGAGATGGAAAACTCAGCGTAGAGGAACAGTCTTTTTAGTTTGCTTGCAAGACCAAGGATAGAGTATGCAAGGTCATCGTGGACAGTGGAAGCACCGATAATCTCGTTTCAGCCGAGATGGTATAAAAACTGGAGCTGGAGACAACTGATCACCCAAGTCCATACAAAGTTTTGTGGCTACAGAAGGGACATCAGGTAAATGTCACTAAACAATGCTTAGTTGACATTAAGATAGGAGGATATAATGATAAAATTTTATGTGATGTTATTCCTATGGATGTCTGTCATTTATTGATGGGCAGACCATGGCAATATGATAGGAATGTAATTCATGATGGGAGGATGAACACACATACCTTGAAAAGTAATGGGAGAACTCATATGTTGTGTCCAATTGAGGATAAAGAAGTGAAACCTGAAGTAAGCAACAGAGTACTTCTCATGAGTGGGAAGGAACTTCTTACCGAAGTTAAGAAAAAGGAGGATCCACAATTCTTTGTGGTCAGAAAACCAAGAATTGTTCTAACTAGCACAAGAGTGGATGATTTGCCAGAAGAAGTTCAGGAAATGCTGGAAGAGTTCGTTGATATTGTAGTGGATGAACTACCTCGTTCATTGCCACCAATGAGGAGTGTGAGCCATCACATTGATCTCATACCAGGAGCTAGTTTACCAAACAAAGCTGCGTACAGGTTGACGCCGCAAGAGAATGAAGAAGTTAAAAGACAGGTCTAGGAGTTGTTGGACAAAGGCTTGGTCAGGGAAAGCTTGAGCCCGTGTGTTGTTCCAACAGTACTCAGTCCGAAGAAAGACGGAGGTTGGAGGATGTGCATTGATTCAAGGGCGATAAACAAGATAACTATCAGGTATAGATTCCCATTGCCAAGAATGGATGATTTGATGGATTGCTTAAGTGGAGCAAAAAAAAATTCAAA
>SNQJ01S0065337.1:68393-85864 GCA_010110895.2 Picea sitchensis | reverse complement strand
GAAATCTGGAAGCATGGACATACCGTGCAGGAGCTCATGGACAGGAGCCCATGCAAATTTTCAAGCGAGGGAGTATGATGCAGGAGCATCCCTCACGACAAGCAAAACCAACGTGGAAGCAGAAGACAGCTGGAAGACGTCCAACGCAAGTTTTTTTGAATTTCCCTTGAAGTTGATGCACAAACATAAATGAGATCATTTAATTTAGGCACCTTGGTAAAATGTAATCAGACCTCGAGCCATACGCTCTCGTCTGAGATAGAAAGAGGCATTTATAGTAGTAGATGCAGGTAGATAGAATTGAATTCTTAGATTAGACAGTTTTAGAGCGCAGGAGGGAAACCGGATATAGACACCCTCATTTCTCATTGTATCAGATATAGGGAAGCCAACATAATTCAGAGTAAGGAGAGCATAGGAGAATAGCAGAGAGTTGCAGAAGACATCCATGTATAGTTCTTGAATTAATAGAAGGAATTGATTCTGATTCATGGTTTTGTGTTCTCTGTGTGTGTGTGTTGATAATATGCTCATGAACGTTTGTTCTCTGTTATGTATCATTTTGAGACGATGTTCATATGATTTCATGTGTTGAGATTGAAATCTGAGAGGAAGTGAGGTGAGTTACAATTGTTTCTCTACTGAGCAAGGATTCCTGCAAGGAATGCAGTTGAAGTTGTCCGTAAGGAGTGCATTGACAGAAGGCTCAGGGAGTTAAACTCTTGTTCTCAAAGCACTCAGAAGTGAAAGTGGGTTGCTAAAGCCGTGCAAGGAGTGTGCAGGCTAAGGAGAGTCTCAATCATGAAACTGAGAAAAATCTTTGAAGGACTTCTGCTACGGCCATGTGCAGAGTCAAAGGGAACTTGAACAGTTGAAGTGTTTGCAGGGTTGCCGCAAGGAGTGTGTGCAGAGAACCTCATTGAGGTTGAAGTTGTGGAAAGCTCAGGAAAGGTAGGCCTCTGAGTCGCTGAAGATCATTATAGGTAAGTGCGACTGAAGTTGCAAGAAACGTCGCAGGTTGGCGAAGTGACGAAGGAGTCTCGTGGAAAGACACTTTGCTCATCTCGTGGATTAACCAAGGAAGAACGGACAGTCGAAATCCTCTGAGGAAATTTCGCGAAGTTCCGAGGATCGTCAGATCTTGCAGAGGTGCAAGGAGGTTACGGCGGAAAGGTCTGAAGGATTTGAAGCTCAGGAGGGGCAGATTCGTCAATTCAGAATCACGGGAGCCGTCATATCTACACGTGTATCATGTATCGGGGACTCGTGAGTTGAAGCCCCAAAGTCATGCAGTAGGAGTAGCGATATCGCGAGACGCGATATCCCTACAAGATCATAACCGTTCGTTGTGGAGGACACGTGTAAGGGGATTCTCTCAGCTCGCAGACTCGGACATTGGAGGACAGAAAAGGAAGTCATTCAACTTCACGAGTGGCGAGGTTACGAGAGATTTGGAGTCGTCCATATGAGGAGGACAGGTGGCAGATATCAAGAGATCTCGCGAACTCAGGAGTTCGCAGGGTTAGAGCCTAAATATTGGGTACTCCAAGTCGCAAGGATGCGAGGTGCGAGAAGGAGGATAACCGTTGGATCTGGATCGTAGGAGGACCGTTGGATCGGCACGTGGGATCGTGTATCGGAGTCTCACGAGATAAGACCCGAGAATTTGGTCACGGGGATCGTGAGGTTGCGAGAAGCGATATCCCGACAACTGGAGGACTGTGTGGGCCATAACGAAGCAGGTGAGTAGAATACAAGTGGCATGAATACTTTGGGATCTCACCGCGAGAAGTCTCGAAGTATTGGCATTAGAATTCGCGAGTCATGAAGTGCCGAGGAGCCAAGGTTCGTGTGGACGTGTGGCAGAGCATAAGGTGGGACCCATGTGGTCGAAGGGTGGACATTTGTTGCCTGGAGATAGAAGTCAACATTCCGTTGAATTCTCGCATCTCAGGGATTCGCGAAATAGGAGGGTGAAAACTCGACGGTTCAACCGGCGAGGTGGCGAGGTTGCGAGGTTGTGAGAGGTGCTAACATTTAAGCCTAGCCCATGGTTGCATGCGGTGAGGGCACTAACGAATAAAGGAATTGTGCCCGTATCGCTATTTCGGGTATCGCAAGATTGGAAAGGAAGAGTCTGAGGCTTTGATTCACGAACTCGCGAGATAGCAAGACTTAGTTGATCTCCCGGTAGCAAAGGGGAGACCTCGGGGAGAGATTGTTGTGGGTGCAGATTTCCCGACAGGGAAATAGAAGAACCTTGGAGTTCTTCAGGCCGAGAGGAAGAATATCCTGTGACAGAGGACGTGCCTGGGTGGCACGCCCCTGCGTCAAAATGTTAGAGCTTGTGCATACAGATGTATGGGTACTAGATTAGGTATCATCTCTCGATGGCTCTCATTATTATGTTACTTTTATTGATGATGCAACTAGAAAAACTTGGGTTTATTGCATTCGACAAAAATCTGATGTTTTTGATCATTTTAAGAAATGGAAAGCTTTGGTTGAGAATGAGACAAGAAAAAGGTTGAAGTGTTTCAGATCAGAAAATGGGGGTAAATATTGTAGAAAGGATTTTTATTATTACTATTCATACCATGGGATTCGTTGAGAGAAAACAGTTCCAGGAACACCATAAGAAAATGGTGTGTCAAAAAGGATGAACAGGACAATCATGGAGCGTGCAAGGAGTATGAGATTGCATGTTGGTTTTCCCTTACATTTCTCGGAAGATGTTGTAGATACTTTTTTTTACTCAATAAACAGAGGACCTTCAAGCTATTTGGATGGTGGAATTCCATAGGAGGCACGGACAGGTAAAAAGTTAAACTATCATTTTTTGAAGACTTTTGGTTGTGAATCATTTGTCCATATTGATAAAGAAAAGAGAAGAAAGCTTGAGGAAAAATCCAAGAAGTGTACCTTTATTGGATATGGTGTTAACGATTTTTGTTATCGCTTATGGGATTATGAAAATCACAAAATCATAGGAGCAGAGATGTCATATTCAATGAGAAGTTCATGTACAAAGATCAGTTGCAGGGAAAGATACAAGAAAAAGAAAAACTAGAATACACAGTGCTTGATGAGATTACTGGACAAAAGAATCCAAAGGTACCAAAAAATAAAAATGTACAACAACAAGAGAAACAGGTACCGCAAACTCCTACAAGTATTTTTAGAAGATCTATTAGGTTAAGTAGACCCCCTGAACGATACTCTCCTTCATTGTATTATTTATTGTTGAATGATTCCGGTAAACCAGAATGTTATGAAGAGGAAATGCAAGTAGACACTAAAAATAAGTGGGAGCAAGGAATGAAAGAGGAAATGGATTCCCTGGTAAACAACCAGACTTGGGACTTGGTTCAATTGCCTGCAGTAAAAATATCATTTCAGAATAAATGGGTTTACAAGTTGAAGGAAGAAGATGGAGGAAAAAAATGATACAAGGCTAGACTTGTTGTAAAGGGGTTTGCACAAAAGAAAGGTATAGATTTTGATGAAATATTTTCTCCTATTTTTAAAATGACTTCAATTAGGAGTATTTTAAGTCTTATGGCAGTATAATATTTGCATCTTGAACAGTTATATGTAAAAACATCTTTCCTCCATGGGGATTTGGAGGAAGAGATTTATATGCAGCAGCCACAGGGGTATGAGGTAAAAGGGAAGGAGAATTTGGTATGTAGGTTGAAGAAAAGATTGTATGGCCTAAAGCAAGATCCAAGGCAGTGGTATTTGAAGTTTGACAGGTTTATGATAGAACAAAGTTATAGTAGATTTCATTCTGATCACTGTGTGTATTTTAAAAGGATAGAAAATGGAAGCTATATTATCTTGTTATTATATGTAGATGACATGATTGTTGCAGGGTCTAATATGAAAGATATAATGTGCTCAAGAAGAAATTATCTAATTCATTTTCGATGAAGGATTTAAGTGCTGCAAAGAAAATCCTTGGTATGAGAATAACAAGAGACAAGAAAAATTGCAAATTGACATTGTCTTAGTGTGAGTAAATAGAGAAGGTGTTGGAAAGGTTTAGAATGCAAAATGAAAATCCAGTTAGTACACATTTGGCCAACCATTTCAAATTAACTAAGGAAATGTGTCCCAAGACACAGGAGGAGATAGAATACATGTCAAGGGTCCCTTATTCATCAACAGTTGGAAGCTTGATGTATGCAATGGTTTGCACAATTCTACCAGATATTGCACATGCAGTGGGAGTTGTGAGAAGGTATATGAACAACCCAGGTAAAGAACATTGGGAGACAGTAAAGTGGATTCTCGGGTATTTGAGAGGTATTTCTAGTCATGCATTATGTTTTGGAGGGTCAAACACTGATCTACATTTATATGTTGATTCAGATATGGTAGGTGATAAAGATAGCAGGAGGAGCACCACAGTGTATGTTTTTACTATAGGTGGATTAGCAGTAAGTTGGATTTTGAAACTGCAAAAGGTTTTTTCACTTTCAACAATAGAGGCAAAGTATGTTTCTGCTATAGAGGCTAGTAAAGAGATGATTTGGTTACAGAGGTTTATGGAGGAATTAGGAAAGGGGTAGGAGAATATCAAGTTGTATTGTGAAAGTGAGAGTGTCATTCATATTGTAGAGAACTCATCCTTCCATTCTAATAATAAGAATATACATCTCAGGTACCATTTCATACGATCCATCTTGGAAGATGGACATTTGAAGTTGGAAATGATACACACTAGACAGAATCCTGCAGACATGTTAACAAAGGGAGTAACTAGGGAGAAACTGAGTTCCTACTCAGTTTAAGTTGGTATTCAAGCATGAAGGTGAAGATGAGAAATTTTTCAGGTCCAAGAAGGATCATATTCCAGCATATACATCAGCAGTGGAGTTGTTGAGATCAATCTCCAAGTCGGAGATTGTTGGTTGTGGAGCCTGATTATCTTCTTGATTTAGAGGTCTTTTTTTTAAGCCGTGTTTATACCCCATGAAAACTTTACACCCTAGAAGAATGTACACTCCTCCACGTGAGGGAGTGCAGGAGGGGGTTACCCCCCCTGTGAGGTCCGGAGGCAAGGGAGCCCCGGGTGAGGGTTCAGGAGCGAAGCCCATGAAGGAAAAAAATTTCTTGTAAATGTATATTGTAATTTCATAGTAAATCTAGACCGTTCATTTTAAGGTCACAGATATGATGGTAGAACTTATGTTAGGGTTTTTTTCCCTATAAGGAAACCCTATTTTATGAGGGAAATGTATTACAGCTATGGATTATTGTGAATATTGTATTCTGAGTTAGGAGACTGTAAGAGAAAGAAGAGGAAGTTACATCAGGTGTGTTGTAGGTTCTATCCCTTCATTTGTTGGATAATAATAAAGGAAGGACCTGGCAATTTCTCTGGTGGACGTAGCCCACACCAGATGAAGCACGTATATATGTGTCTCTATTGTATTATGTATCTTATGTGTTTAATTTTATTTCTCTGCGGTCCTTTTTTTCTAACACTTCATAACCTTTCACAGGCATTTTCATAGATCCACGACTTTCTCTTCTACTACCCGCATATATTCACATTTTTCTCCATTGTATCTCATGTGCATCCACTCCCTTCTAACTTGCAACCCATGGATACCTTAGAAACAGGATTACTCACATTTTCTGCAACTCTAAGACTTTCACCTTCGACCTTCCTTCACAACCTCGGACTTTCTACCTCAAATTCAACATCATATTCGCCAAAATTATCACAAGATAGATATACAATAAGTGTGGGTGAATGTACTTGTGAGAGACTCCTTGAAGTGTATTTATACTTTTTCTAAGTAACCACTTTCCTTACTTTAGGGGTTTGTTTTTACAACCACTTAACCCTTTGACTAAGACTTGTAATTGTTCAGGGGTTTCTTACCCAGTCTTCGGGACTTCCAACTTCATGAGGCCATAACTCCTCAACTGTGAGGAACTATGTAGCGTACCACCTAAAAATGAAAATGGAATAGCGAGGAATATCCATCTATGACTGTGTTACCTACATTTATATTTTCTTTCATGTCCATATTCCTCAATCAACTGTAGGTTCCATAATCATACCTTCAGGGCTTCATGTGGACTTCATCAAATGCACCCATTACATATGCTAACATCAATCACTAACACGTCATCAATATCAACCACATCTCTAGGGATTATGAACTTCTCCAAGGGTTGACATCAATCTCCAAGGGTTGACATCAATGACAACCAATTGTCCAACGTAAGAAATAGGTATGCTTATTGGTGCTTGTATCACATGGAAAAAATAGATTTATATATAATTCAGTATCATTTATTTCTTCATTACTTTTCTACAACTCAATTTTGGGATTTGGTATGTAGTAGGATCCAAGTGACATCCATTGCATGTGCTACCCTTAATGGAATTAAAATGGGTGATAGGACTTTGACTATGCACCATGCTATTGTCAGGCATAGATACACGATGGAATATTTTCCCTTACTTAATATACATAACTTATTGTTCATGCTTAATTATGGAAATCTAATTAAGACTATCTCTTTTTCTAAGGCCAAATATATGCCCAACATTTATTACAAATTTATGTGTCCCTTTATTTTTTTATAAGAAAATAAAAATATAAGGTATAAAATAGATCTCTCTTCCTCAGAAAGGGGTCCTTTTTTAGTACAAATGGATGATTAGAGAGGAATTCATGCATGGAATGTGACATATCAATATTCTGATACTTTTGGAGTTATTGATGGATAGAAGTATGTGTGCTCCTATTTAAGAAAATCTTATCATCTATGATTAACTTGCTTGAAGGGTCCTTTCATAATCGATGAATCGATAATAAAGAATCCATAATAGAAGTGGTAGAGAAAAGATTAATATATCCTGAGATTGAAAGAAGTGGTGGTCAGGATCAACACATATGAACTTTGTGGTGAAATATCATCAAAACTGATAGAGGGATATCCAAGAGTGTACAGTGAGAACCTTGACAAACATAACCCTTGATGCTTGCAACATTTTCTAGAGGATGGAAAAATTATGCTTCTTTTTCCAAATATGTAAAATGAGTATATTACAATTTAATGAATACGTTTTCCTATTATTATATATGGTTTTATACTTTATAAAAAAAAATTGTCAAGACTTTACAAGGTTTTATAATTCAGTGAAAGATTCGTCGAGATTTCACAAGAGTTTATAACTCAATGAAATATTCGCCAATATTTTATAAGATTATATAATTGACTAAAATATTCACCAAAAAATTATATATACATATTATATTATTGATAAAGTAGCCTTCAATGTTTCCTATGTATCATGGGGATTCGCCCATTTATTATACATATAAATTTACAGGGATTTCTTAAAATCACCCTTGTATAACCTCATCCTCTTATTCCAAGTTTGGACAAACTTGAGCCCCACATCCTAGTTATATTTATCATCCCTGACTCACAAGGAGTAAGAAGAGAAACACCCACTATCAACACCCACGTCATGGGGGAAATACTCATAAATATGGGGGCACTCATAGTTCCCACTAGAACTATAATCAAACCAAGAATAAATGTACCACTCGTACATGAACTAATCACCCTTTCCCCTTTTGTGAGATTTATGGTCACCCAACCCATTAGTGCCCCAACCTCACTCCAGAGATATTCCAAGTCATTCGTTTAGAGTGCACGCAACACAATAAACTTGGTAGTACTCAATACACTACTTCAACGTGCCCCCTCCCCCATCATGAATCCATCAGTACATCAGGTGATCTTCCATGCACCTCGACATAATTTGTTACCCCTCAAGTGGGTAACCCCCACTCACACCCAATATACCTCACAAATGAGACTCGGAAATGTAGACTTGGGGGCACCCCTTCCACCTCTGGTACCACAATGTCTATTAGACCTTATCCTTGTAATGAAAATGGAAGTGTATACCCACACCCATCACAGGCCATCATCCTCAATTGGGATAAACTTATCCAATCATGAATACCATATTCTACCTTGTTTCAAATATGTGTCATCATTAAAAACTTTACATTTTATTGGTGTATTATAGATGATGGGGAATCCTCATGTATTATGTCCTCATCGTCTTGGAAACAACTAGGCTCCCCTACTCATATCCCATCAATGACTGAGTTAAGAGCCTTTGATGGTAGATTATGTTCCCCTTTAGGGATCTTACCTAATCTCCCCATTGAGTTAGGCGGTAAGATGATTTTGATCAATGTTGTTGTCATGAATGGTTTGTCGTATTACAATATTCTCCTAGGTCATGATTTAATCTATGCCATGAATGGTGTGGTGTCTTCACTCTTTTGAGTCATGATATTCCCACATGAGGGACATATCATCACCATTTATAAACTCTCCTACTCTGATCCCCACCCCCCCAACAGGATTCTCATAACATAATCCCACCTCATATTGCTCATATCGATTCCATGCACTATGTGTCCACAACCACTATCTGTGCAACATCCACTCCCCTTAAAAATGAGTTCATGACTCTAGAACCACCTCCTCACCACTTGGGCTTGGAGGCTAGGTGTATTCATTCATCCTTGGGGTCATCCATGAATTTTTCTTCCCCCAATACAAAAAGAAACCATGAACTCCCAACTACATTCTTCCCATAAGATGAAGAATTATTTGAGGCCACTACTTCTTTCAGTGATCTTAGTGATTAAATCCATCTAGGTTCTCCTTCCAACTGTTGGCAGGGTCCTAACAATTCAATTGGTGTACCCTTTGATATTATCTCCCTTGACAAGGTCATTACTCCCTTTCAAATATTATCATATCTTATCATTGATAGTATTTCATGGACTCTAGTTCCATGTTGACCAATCATGCCCATATAGGACATTTTTCCACATAGTTTAAAGTCCCAAACCCCCCAATGGGTATTACACAAAATAATGGATCTGATACACTATTTTAGATTCTCTTTTATGGATGTCCAACCTTAAATTTACTTATGTTATATCATTGGTCCATTATCTTGGGTATTTGGCAACAAACCTTCCCCCAGTCCTCATATGCTAATACAGGGAGAAGTAATACTTCCCACCTTGATCCCATAAGACCTAAATATCAACACAACACCAACCCACAACATACCCTTCATATGAACCATTATAGCACCACAATACATCTAGTACCCCTAGACATCATGAAATTACAAGACACGTGGCCTAATTGGAATGATCCACCAAGATAGTTCCATTACTTCTTGTGGAAAGGCCCCCTTAGCCTCAGTTGTTTTTAGTTACCCACAAAAGGGAAACATGACCTCCTTCAGAGAGTTCATTTTCTAGGAACTCATTGTTCAGTGACCTCCTTCAAGGAGTGCATTTTTCAAGAACCCATAGTTCCTTGGCCTCACTTAGGGAGGGCCTTGTTTGAGAACCCATGGTTCCCTGGCCTCCTGCAAGGAGTTCCTTTTTCATGAATTCATTGTTCTGCGGCATCCTTCAAGGAGTGTCATTTTTCTGGAACACATTGTTCCTTGGCTCCTTTGTGGAGTGCCTTTTTTAGAAAAACATTTCTCTATGGCCTCCCTTGGGGAGTTTCATGCTTGGGAACCAATGGTTCCCTGTCCTCCTTTAGGGAGTGCCTTTTCTAGGAAATCATTTTTTCATTGCCTCCCTTTGGGAGTGCCTTGTTCGAGAACACATGATTCCCTAGCCTCCTTCAAAAATTTCATTTTCTAGGAACTCATTGTTCTGTATCCTCCTTCAAGGAGTTCCTTTTTCAGGAACCCATCATCCCTTAGCCTCCCTTAGGAAGGGCCTTGTTTGGGAACCCATGGTTCCCTAGACTCCTTTATGGAGTGCCTTTTCCAGGAACTGATTGTTTCACTGCCTCCTTCAAGGAGTGTAATTTTAATGAACCCATCGTTTCTTAGCCTCCTTTAGGGAGTGCCTTTTTCATAAACTCATTATTCCATGGCCTCCCTTAAGGAGTGCCTTGTTTGAGAACCCATGGTTCCCTGGCCTCCTTCGGGGAGTGCCTTTTCTAGGAATCCATCATTCCTTAACCTCTTTTAGGGAGTTCCTTTTTTAGGAACTCATTATTCCCTAGCCTCCCTTAGGGAGTTCCTTTTTCCAAAAACTCATCGTTCCCTACCCTCCTTTGGGGATTTCCTTTTCTAGGAACTCATTGTTCCTTGGCCTCCTTCCGGGGATACCCAAACTTTTCATCAAGGGACCATTATTCATGCCAATGTTAAAATAATAGGTACACTTTCTCACTATAATTTTTATCAAATAGTTGACATATGTTCTTTATCATCAAATATTTTTTGCGTCGGTTATTTGGTTTTTTTGTGCAGGTCCTTGTCACGATGACTTATTGTCCCACATCCCCTTTAGGACTATGTTCAAAACTGGTAATTATTTACTCCCTCTGAGAAAAAATTAATTTCCCAGTCACACCCTCTGACATTCACCTTTAGTATCACCATATCCGACTCTGTAGTACCATCATTAATGCTCCATCAAAGCACTGCCAAGTGGTAGCATTATGACCCACATGAGTTGTCCCACAAATATTTTCCCCTTGGAATGTCGACACTCATTTTATTCTTACCCCTTAGTATGGGAAGTCCTGATAGTTTTTCACTTCCGAGAACAAGCCTCATACTCTTCCGCACAATCTTCCTAGATTTCCCATTTGCAGACTCTCGAACCATGTTGTTCTAGTTACATTAAATGTGTTGACGTTTGGACAACATCGGAAGACATTATCCCAAAATTAATAATATAATTATTAATTATTATTAATATTATTAATATATAATAATAATAATAATAATAAATACTTATTATAATTATTAGAGACGTGTCCTTTCATGGATGGTCACCATATGTGCCTTTAGGTTCTCTATATATTTAGCACATTCATCATTGTAATAATGAATCAATGACATAGTATCATATACAATATCATATACAATATTATCTCATATAATATCTCATATAAAAACTCAACATGGTATCAGAGAGGGACTGGGATTGACTCCTTCACAGGAGGGCCCAGGAAATTGAGAGTAGACTAAAATGTTGGGAGTGTTTATGGAGTTGTTACAATCTCTACATAAAACATATTTACTTTTTACTCCTACCTAAATTAGAGAAAGAATTCCATAAATTATGGTGGGCAGTAATTTCTAGTAAAAATGTCTAATTACCTTAATATGAGGAATGTATTGCATATTTACTTCTACCAATATTTATGCAAAGAATCGCATGAATTATGGAGGAACAAATTAACAAATTCAAATACTATGTGGATGGATTATAACCAAATTAATATTTGGGTAGTAATGGGATGTAGTATCCAACTATTTATAAGAAAGAAAATTTAATTTAATTTTAAATTTAATTTTCAAAGAGACGTGTCTCTTTGGATCAATTTAAAGACACAACAATAGACACACATATTTTTTCTCTCCCACACGTGGGAAGTGATCTAAGGAAGAGACTGAACTTTCTAAGTAATTGAAATTTTCTGAGTGTAATTACTTAGTGATGTTCTAGAGTTTACTAAAGAGATACTTTTTGTTGTTCTTGTTTCTTGTTCCGGGAAGGTCACAAGTAATAGCTCTGAGAAGGAGCCATAACGACGGTCACAGGAAGCAACATGAAGCAATACTATCCATACATAGAGTTGTGCACATCCATGTAATGAAGAAGAAGAGGAGGTTATCACATGCAGAGGGAGAAGATGACTCTGAAGACTATATAGCCTCAGAGGGATTCAAGATTCAGAGGGAGAATACAGACTCTGACTGGGCAGGAAGTGTAATGGATCGAAAGAGTACTTCTGGATGTTGTTTCAGTATGGGATCACTATGATCTCATGGTTGAGAAGGAAGTAGACATCAGTGGCACTCAATACAACAAAGGCAGAGTATATAGCATCTAGTATTGCAAGCTGTGAAGTAGTGTATCTTCGAAAGTTTCTTGCAAGACCTCATCCAAGACTTGGTGCAGAGAGGATATGTGGAGCTCCAGTACATATCCACGAATGATTAGATAGAGGAAATTCTCACCAGTCCATTGTATAGAGTGAAGTATGAGTACTTCATAGACAAGATTGGTGTGATGCAGAATGTCCACCCTCATTAAGAGAGAGGTGTGGTGTTTCTCTCATCTAGTCGTCTAAACCCTCTGGCCAAGGGTTTCCCTGATCAATCATGTGAGGTGACTGAGGGAGTAATGCACATCCAGGTACAAGTCTTTCCTACACCATGTGAGGTGTATAGGTGTGAATGGGGTTATGTTCATAGTCTTTCCTACACCATGTGAGGTGTCTAGGTGTGAATAAGACTACTGGGAGAGGAGAAAAATCACATCATAGTCATAGAGACTATGGAAGTGGTTGTATACCACTAGATAGCATGCTAGTAGTTGTGTGCTACTAGTGGATTGCTATGTATTCGTGAGACTATGGAAGTGGTTGTGTACCACTGGATAGAATTCTAGTAGTTGTCTACTATTAGTGGATTGATACGTAGTCGTAAGACTATGGCTATGGTTGTGTACCAATGGACAGCATGCTAGTAGTTGTGTGCTACTAGTGGATTGCTACATAGTCATGGAGACTATGGCAGTGGTTGTGTACCATTGGATAGAATGTTAGTAGTTGTGTGCTACTAGTGTATTTTTATGTAGTCATGAGACTATGGTAGTGGTTTTGTACCACTAGATAGCATGCTAGTAGTTTTGTGCTACTAGTGGATTGCTACGGAGTCGTAAGACTATGGAAGTGGTTGTGTACCACTGGACAGCATGCTAGTATTTTTGTGCTACTAGTGGATTTCTACATATTCATGGAGACTATGGCAGTGGTTGTGTACCACTAGATAGCATGCTAGTAGTTGTGTGGTACTAGTGGTTTGCTATTTAGTCGTGAGACTATGGCACTTGTTGTGTACCACTGGACAGCATGTTAGTAGTTGTGTGCTACTAGTGGATTGCCACGTAATCATAAGACTATGGCAGTGGTTGTGTACCACATGATATTAGTGGATTGCTACATAGTCATGATATTATGGAAGTGGTTGTGTACCACTAGACAATATTTTTGTACCAATATGACATGGAAAAAATTATGTATTATCGGGCGGCATTGCAGTAGTTGTGTGCTACTGGTTGATTTCAGCATAATCATAAATATTGTGGTGGATGATTTGAGCTATTGATGGTATGGTAATAGTAATATGCTATTAGTCGATTACAGAGTAGTCAGTGGACTACTAGATGAAGACATCGTGAAATATGCATCCCTAGCTAAGAGGGAGTGTTGAAGTTTGAAGCATTGGGCAGACATTCTCCAGAGTGGTCATGTTGGTGTTCCTCTAGTGTGTGAAAACATCGGGATGACTTTCACTCACAGGGGTGTACTTGTGGTGAATGTCATGAGTAAGCATCATGGAATACCTTCTCCTAGATTGGGATATAGACCAATGGATATAGAATACATTTATCACAAAGGTGTACTTGTGGTAAATGGGCCCAGGCATAGTCCTTGATCATGACAAGGAATAATATGGACTCGAGGTGCTTTAGGTGATTTCCACATGTTAGTTAGAACCGGGATAACATTCACTCATAGGAGTGTACCTATGGTGAATGACCCTTGTGTGGTCTTTTTCCTAGTCATGGTGATTTGAATATTTTCTCAGAGGGAGAGTCGCAGAGGGAGTTTCCCCTCGGTTCAGGTGGGAGAGATACATATCCCAATATTGACAGACAGGTGTCATGCTTCTAAGGAAAATTTGGTATACTTATGAGACAAGCATGACATGATGAACAATTTCTCCCTCGTTGAGAGGGAGTGTTAATGTTTGGACAACATCGGAAGACAATCTCCTAGAATTAATAATATAATGATTAATTATTAATAATGTTATTAATATATATAATAATAAATAGTTATTATAATTATTAGAGATGCATCCTTTCATGGATGGCCACCATATGTGCCTTTAGGTTCTCTATATATTTAGCACATTCATCATTGTAATAAAGAATCGATCACATAGTATCATATACAATATTATCTCATATAATATCTCATATAAAAATTCAACAAAATTCACCTCCACATTTTCATCATCCCTCCATATCATCCACCATCAATTTCCCATCTGTGATTTCATCCTCCATTCATCTACATGGTACAGAAACCCACCCATGGGGCCTCCACCAGTTACATTCCATTATTATTTCCCCAAGCAGGCCAAGCCATACTTCACTGGGGCCCCCATTTCTATATGTGTATTATCAAACCCCATTATTATTTTTTCATTTGGTAATTGTATAAAGAACCTTTTGTTTTCATCAATTTCATAGATGTTGGCCATCATAGCCAATGGATTTTTTTCCTTGGTGCACAGCAACCCATGTTTCCCTTGCTTGGGGCATACCACTTTCATAATCATCTTTGAAAATTATCCTAACCATAGCCAAAATCTCGACTATTACCGACATCCTTGTCCCAACCTTCGGTATTTTGACCTATCCCACATCCCTTTTCAATCTCACTCATTCAGCACAATTTACCCAATATACAATCATCTCCCTGACACTAAATCTTATTTTACAATTTTTTTCATCATTCAATATCTCCCAACCAAGGGCAGTTCTTGAATCTCATATATCCTAAACTTAGTCCATGTTACTAGTTCATTCATATTTCCACCCATATAGTTCCTGACAACATTTTGATAAAATCAATGTCAAGAATCCCTTTTGCTTCTTACTGTCATGCCTCCCTACCTGTCGATGTCAACATAAGTTTCCATGAAGGTGGTAGTATCTTGGATCTCATTCCACTATTAATAAGTAGTCTCGAATGGAACAAAAAGATTCATTTCTTTCTAATTCCATTGATCCCCATAACATTCAACATCATCACAGTTTCATGTTATGGTGGGTCTTACTATGCGACCATTACATCTTTTGGTGACCACCGAAGACCTATGAATTTTCTAGGCCATCGATTCCTCCAAGTTATTGACACATTACACCATTTTCCATTTCTCAATTCATAACTATTTCATTCCACAGGACCATCATCTATCATTATTGGTGCCCCCGAGGACGATGCAGATATCCACTTCATCAATAGTTTTCGATTACAATCATATTGTTTTGGTTTCATGACACGAGCATGGGGCATGCCTGCCTTGTTTATACAAAAAAAAAAAATTCCATAGAACACTTGGTCTACATATGATTCCCCTCTTCCTCTAATGGATCTCTCTCACAGTTCCTCAACACAAAGTCTCCAACTCTTATATACAATGGCATAACATCCAAAAGAAACAATGATGTATTTCGACTATATGTATGCTCTTAACCTCACACATCAGGGGGCATATTTTATCACCGAAAAATTTCTCACATTAATACAAGAAATGGTTGAAGAAAGTACCAACACAACACATTAATCATCATAATTCAAGCATTTATAGAACCTATTCAGCAAGAAAAACTATACAAATAGTTATTGAATTTTAGTGCAATTTCCCCAAGGCTTACTTGCGCACTTCTACGTGAGCCAACACAATGTTGAATGTGAAAACTGCATGGTTTGCACGGTTGTCTCCAAAAGAACATGTGCTAATACATAAAACGATGCATTAATGAGATTGGTCAATCCTCAACCACTTCCATATTGGGGTGTACTAAGACAAGACACTCAAATTGGCCTAAAATATAACATTGGGGCTACTGAAAGGATGGGAAGTACCTTCAAAGAACTCTCATTCACACAACAAGCAAGTTATGAAAAAGCTTGTATTGGTCCTATAAATACATGACCAAGGTATACAAACAAAGAGAAGAATTTTGAGTATTTTTGTGTTGTTCATTTTGTTTTGGAGGAGCCATCATTCTCTTAGAGCCTCTTGAACATCCATATCAAGTCTTGCACTTATCTCCTCTTGAGAATTTTGACAATCAAGTCTTCACCATTTTATTTCCATTTTCCATTGTTAGAAAAAGACAGATTTGTATTTTGGGGACTCAAGAGACATCCCAAGGAGGAAGAGGGGACTCATAATTTCCCATACTTCTCCTAGGTGTTATCAATTCGAACATCATTTCTATTGGTAATTATTCCTTGTGTCTCTTTCTTGCATCCATTTGAAGTTTTTACATGCTTACTTTAGTGTTTATTTCTTGTTATTTACTTTCATGTTTTCTCTCTAGATGAACCACTAATCAACAAACTCATTTCTATACTGTCTTGTTGGACTAACAAGGAAATTAAGCTTCTTGTTTTTTCTCACTCTAATGCTCAAAGGAGCACAACACTGACCCTGGGATATATTTTTCCCATTGGACCTTGACTTGTTCAAGTTCTTGTTTCCTCAACCAATGAACCTTGTACTCTAGTATATAGAATGGTTCGACCTAGAGAGATGCCTCCTTGGAAACCTGCAAACCCTCAAATTTCAACACATGGGATGGGTCAAGAACATAATTCCTAGGTACTGAAACATGAAACACATCATGCATATTTCTTATATGGGGTGGAAAATCCATCTTATAAGAAACTGGTCTGATCCTTTCCAAGATCTTAAATGGTCCCAAAAACCTAGGAGATAACTTTATTCCTTTACCAAAACTAAAGGAACTCTTAGAGGTTCTAAGTCTAACAAAAATCCAGTTACCTTCCTCGTATCTTTTATCAGTTCTCTTGGCATCTGCATAACTGTTTTTTCGATCCCTAGCTTCTTTCAACATTTTCTTTATTGTAATCAGTTGTTCTTCAATTTCTTGGAGCATGTTGGGCCCTAATATGACTCGATACTCTAAATGATCCCAACTTAATTGTGTACAACAGGGTCTTCCATATAGAACTTTGTATGGAGCGGACTGAATGGAACTATGCTAACTATTGTTATAAGAAAATTCCACTAAAGAAATATTTTTCTCCCATTTATTATGTTGGTCCATGACATACATTCTCAACATGTCCTAAAGTTTTTCGTTTACTCTTTCTATTTTCATGTCTATTGTTAGAATACTCAGAGGTGGGGGGTGAATCAATATGAGCACTTATTACCACTTTTAATCACAATGTGTATTCTTTAACTTAATTTGAAATATTCAATAGTTTAACATTAGCATGTAATGTATTATCAGTAGTATAAATCAACCATGAACAAAAATCAACCACAATTACACAATACACCAGAAATTTATGTGGAAACTCAATGCAAGAGAAAACAATGGAATATTTTTCTTATATGTCAGAAGAAATACATTCATAGGAAGCACCAACTTCCTTGTTTTCTAGCTATAACTGGAAGGACGATCCAACCCCCTAATTTTCAGTCTCCAACCTGAAGGAAGCTCCATGTTAAGCCCTAATATTGGCTCATTACCACTTAATTGGGGCATATTAGATTAGTAATGTTATTTTATTTATGTCGG
>SNQJ01S0065337.1:27897-68383 GCA_010110895.2 Picea sitchensis | reverse complement strand
GCAGTCATAAGAAGGAAGGGGCTTAGGAGCCAAAACCGACTGACTGTAACTGCCAGAGAAGACGAAGAATTACGACTGACAGAGAAACAAAAGATTCTCAGGATAACTGCCAGAGAAGCCAAAGAACCTTGAATAATGACCAAAGAAGATGAAGAGTTTGTATTATGATCAGGAAGATGACTCAATGTGTGAATGAAATGCAGTACAGAAAATAGTTGGTTTTACTTCAAGTGTGATGCCGGTGAGTAGGCAGAGATGAAGAGCAGTACCTGAAGTGGAGATCAGAGATGCAGTGTATAGCATGTAGAGGCAACACAGAGTATAAAACCAAGAAAGAGAAGCTAAACAAAATCAGTGTGCAGAGCAGGAGAGAGAAAAGAGGATAGAAGCAGAACAGAGAATAGAAGATGGAAGAGGCAGAGGAGTCATGGAGTTGTAACAGACCATATCAGAGATAGAGAAAGTAAAGTTTTGCAAGATTCAATGAGGGTGGTAGGGTGGTGCTAGGGAGGATTGCAGTCCTCTAAATTCTAGATGGTGCTAGAAGATATTCGGGGAGTTGGTTCTTCCTTCTAGTGGGTGCTAGAGAAACCTGGTATTTGGTGCTTCCATCTAGTTAGTGCTAGATAAATCTGAGAATTGGTGCTCTATGCAGGTTGTAGCTTCCTATCAGAGGTTGTAGCCTCATATTTGAGTTGGAGCTAAAAGACTGTGATGTACATGAAAGTTGGAGCTTGATTGACATCCTAAGAAGAAGAGGTTTTCTCCCTTTATGGGTTTCCTCATGATAAATTTGTGTCTCTGTGTATTCTATGTAATGGATCAAATATTTTTTATCTATGCATGTTAAGCTATCAGTAACACATTAAATAATAATTTAGAAATATTCAGGAAAGAAAAAAAAAATTAAGATTATAATATAACTGATTCACCCCCCCTCTTGGTTATATTTCCAACAATTGGTATCAGAGTCAGTTCCTTTTATTTAAAGGTAGATCAACAATCTTAAACATGACAAGTCATGGAGGAACTTCAACCAATAAGGTGCCCCTGTTCAATGGAACAAACTTTTCCTTCTAGAAAGTTAGGATGAGAACCTACATAATGGATTTAGGTGCAGATGTCTGGGATGTGGTAGAGACTGGTTATGTAAAGCCAGTTGTACTAGCTAATAAGGATGAAAAGATAGAATTCAGCTTCAACGCTAAAGCTATGAATTTTATTCTGAGTGGGATTGCAGAAGCAGAATTTGTCAAATTCATGCACTGTGACTCATCAAAAGTTATGTGGGACAAGTCGATAAGTAGTTATGAAGGTGATGAGAAAGTGAAAGACGCAAAACTTCAGACTCACAGACTGAAGTTTGAGCAATTAAATATGGATGAAGACGAAACTATCAGTAAGTAATTCTTACATATAGAAGAACTTGTCAACACTATGAAAGGGCTAGGTGAAAGAATAGTTGATTCTTTTCTAATCCAAAAAATATTAAGATCTCTTCCTGATAGATTTAACTCAAAGGTCTCTGTTATAGAGGAAATAGTTGATCTCAAAAAGTTGAAACTAGATAAACTTCTTGGAACCCTAATTGCTTATGAAATGAGAATCACCAAAGGTAAATCCACTACAAGAGAGGCATCTCTTAAAGTAGAGAAAAACACAGACTCCGATATAGATGAGATTGAAGCAAATTTTGTGAGAAGACTGAAGAGAGGATCAGGAAAATACAAAGGTAAACTTCCTTTCAAATGTTTTAACTGTGGTAAGATAGGTCATTTTTCATATAAGTGTTCTCACAAAAGAAAGGGTCAGACATATGATGATGAAGAGAAGCACAAACACAAAAAGGTCTATAAAGAGAATAATTTTAAGAAGAAAAACCTTTGTGTAAACAATGATTATGATCCCTCAGATGATGAAAGCAGTGACTCTTCTATTGAAGATAAAATAAATGATATCATGCTAATAGTGTTAGAAGATCTAAAAACTAAAGATATAGGAAGTGATTTCGTTGACTGTGAAGTAGAATTAGATCTTGAAGGAGAACTTGTCAGTGCCATGGAAGAGATTGAGAGACTCAGAGAAAAACAAAACAAAACAAAAACAGTTACTGCTCAGGTATGAGAAAATATGCAAGGAACCATATAAAGAAATTAATATGTTGAAGGTTAAGTTAGAAGAAGATAAGATTGAAGACATCCTCAAACAACAATTGAAGGAAGCCAAAACAAAAGGTGAAAAATTGGAAGCTGAAGTAGTGACTGTCACAAAAGATCTAGAGAAATTCCAGGCCTTATATCATCAGAATCTGACAAGTATTAAAGACTCAGAAGGATTAGCCTCCATTCTGAATCATAAAAAGAATTTAAAGTTGAAAACTGATTTGGGTTATAAAGAGGGATCAAGTAGTGGTCAGCCAAGCAACAAAGAATCCATCAAGTTCATCAAATCTACAACTACTGACAACAACAAACCTGTAGAAACAAAGGAAGAGAATAAGCCACCAAGGAAGAGTGAAGGAAAAGATACCAGAACTGAATTTGAAGAACAAAGAAATAATACACTCTCTGCTCAAGAAAATCATTAGCATGGAAGAAATCGACCTGCTCAAAGAAGACAACCATTTTCCAGGTACAAAGATTTTTTCTATGGATATAGTTTTTACTGCTCTAACTTTGGCCACAAAATTGTAAATTGTTCTCTAAGATTTAGACATGAGCAATCAAGACAGCCAAGGAATAAATACCTGTCTCAACAAAGAATGAGACAGCCAAGTTACAAACAACCACAGACTGCAAATGATGTGATGGCTAGGAAAAAGACACAGACTAGGCATAACAATCGTTATGATACTTTGTTCAATGAACCAAAATGTTACATATTCCATAATTATGGACATAAAGCTGCAGACTACCGCTTAAAGAACTATAAGCCAGATTCAAATCACAGAGATGAAAACATCAAGGTTTGGAAGAAGAATTAAAATAACAAGTGTAAATTGGTGTTTTCAGCTCAAAGACAAAAGGACTCCTGGTTTATTGACATCAGATGCTCCAGTCATATGGCAGGTGACAAAAGTAAGTTCCTATCACTCAAGGAAAATAAATCAGGAAGTGTGACCTTTGGAAATGATGCTCCAGGAAAGATCAAAGGTAAAGGTATAATAAGTTTAAGTAATGGAAGAAGAAAATATCAAGATGTATTATATGTTGATGTTTTAAAGAATAATATTCTTAGTGTCAGTCAGATATGTGACAGAGGATGTGAAGTCACTTTCACTGCCAAGAATTGTAAAATAAAGACAGTAAACATGGGAGAGATGCTTGCAAAAGGGGTTAGACCCGAAAACAATGTATATGTTCTGAAGGAAGATAAGGAGAAATGTCATTTAAGAAAAATTGATGAAAGTTGGTTATGGCACAGAAGGCTTGGACACGTGAATTTTGATCATATTGTCAAACTGAATAATGAAGGTGTTGTGAAAGACCTTCCAAAAATATCTAAGCCTAATAACTCTGTATGTGAGTCCTGCCAAATGGGGAAGTTGACTCGTGCTCAATTCAAATCTAAGAGTTTCACATATTCAGAGAAACCGCTTCAACTTGTTCATATGGATCTGTGTGGACCATTGTGAAAAGAAGGAACTGGAGGAGAACGTTACTTTATGATGGTCATTGGTGACTTCTCCAGACGTACGTGGGTTGCCTTTCTGAGAGAAAAATCTGATGTGTTTAAGAAGTTCAAAATGTTTAAGACATTAGCCGAGAATCAGACGGGAATAAATTTAAAGGAAATTCACTCAGACAGAGGAGGAGAATTTATGTCAAGAGATTTCAAAGAATTATGTGATAGACATGGAATTAAAAGAGAATATACTATTCCAGGTACTCCTCAACAAAATGGAGTTGTAGAATACCAAAATAGATCAGTCAACAGATGGAAAGGGCTATGATGAATGAAAGGGACATTTCACAAACCTTTTGGGTGGAGGTTGTTCACACAGTTGTTCATATTTTGAACAAATCTCATCTAAGGTTGAACAGTGATAAAACTCCACATGAGTTTTGGTTTGGTTGACCTGCATCCATTAAGCACTTCAAAGTATTTGGAAGTAAATGCTACATCAAAAATAATGATGATCATCTGGGAAAATTTGATAGTAGAGATGTTGAAGGTATCTTCTTAGGATATGCAACGAACAGTAAAGGATACAGATGCTTTAACAAAAGAATGCATAAATTAGTAGATTGTATTGATGTTCAAATTGATGAAGAAGCTCCTATAAAAGATCAACAGAGAATAAGAACTAAGCCAGATGAAAAAGATGATGAGAATAATGAAAATGAAGAACAACAAACCCAAGAGTCACAAGAATATGATGAATCAGGTGAAGAAGAGACACCCAGACAAGAAGAGTCAGGACAGCAATCAACATCAAATCCTTCTTCCAGAATTACTCAAAAGAATCATCTTGAAATTCAAATAGTTGGTGAGAAAGACAAAGGTGTACAAAATAGGAGGAGGATAATCAAAGACACTAAGCAATAACATATAGCCTTCGTATCCATGGTGGAACCCAATAACTTCAATGAATCCAGTGAAGATGTAAATTGGTTAAAATCAATGAATGAGGAACTGGACCAGATTGAAAAGAATGACACTTGGGAACTCGTTCCTAGGCCAGTAAATAAAAATGTAATAGGATCCAAATGGGTCTACAAAAATAAGATGAATGAGAAAGGAAATATTGTAATAAATAAGGCTATATTGGTCTGCAAAGGATAAGATCAAACAATAGGACTGGACTTTGATGAAACATTTGCGTCCGTAGCAAGATTAGAATCTATTAGAATGTTTCTTGCATATGCTTGTCATAAATAGTTTAAAGTCTATCAAATGGATGTCAAGTCATATTTTCTAAATGGAGATCTAAAAGAAGAAGTCTATGTGAAACAACTAGAGGGTTTCCAATTGTCAGATAACCCTGACTTTTTCTGCAAGCTGAAGAAAGCCTTATATGGGTTGAAACAAGCTCCTCGTGCCTAGTATTACAGACTGGATAAGTATCTTCAAGACAAAGGGTTCAAGAGAGGAACAGTTGACAACAATCTATATATCAAAACAAAGGGTAATGATTTGCTCATTGTGTTTGTCTATGTACATGACATCATCTTCAAAAGCAATAATGCTTCGTCGGTACAATGGTTTTCCTCTGCCATGCAGTCTGAATTTGAAATGTCTATGATAGGGGAACTGTCATTTTTCCTTGGTCTACAAATTACTCAGAGGTCTGAAGGATTATTTCTTTCTCGGGAGAAATATCTAAGAGAAATGTTGAAAAGGTTTCAATGGAATATTCTACATCTATGGTCACTAGATGCAATTTAAGCAAGGATGGTGACTCACCTGATGTTGATCAGAGTTCCTATAGGTCTATGATAGGCATCCTATTGTACATCATAGCATCTTGTCCAGACATAATGCATGTTGTTGGAATGGTAGGAAGGTTTCAGGTTCCACCTAAACAAAGTCATTTGTTAGTTGTCAAAATAATATTTAGATACTTGAAAGGAACAATGAACTATGGCCTATGGTATCATAGAAACTAGAATTTTCAACTATCAGTGTATTTAGATTTTGATTGGGCTAACTGTGTGGATGAAAGGAAAAGCACGAGTGCAGGTGCATTATTCTTAGGAGATTCTCTTGTAGCATGGTTAAGCAAGAAGCAAGGTTCCATTTCTTTATCGTCTATCGAAGTTGAATACATTGCAGTCGCCACTTGTTGTACCCAAGTATTATGGATGATTCAAACACTTGCAGACTTGGAGGTAAAGTATAATGCACCAATTTCAATCCATTTTCATAATACTAGTGAAATTAGTGTGTCAAAGAATCCTGTATTTCACTCCAGGACAAAGCATATACCCATCAAGTATAAATTCTTGAGGGAACAGGTGACCAACACTATTGTTTCTTTGCATTATATTCCATCCAAAGATCAGGTTGTTGATATCTTCACTAAACCGCTTGCAAAATCTCAGTTTGAGTATCTACACCAAAAGTTGGGCGTGACCATGTTACCAATTTAAATAGTCCATCCAGTCAGGGGGAGTATGTGTTGGTTGAATATCTGATACCTACAAAAAATACCACAATCACTCAGGGGGGCCATTTTTTATTTGACATTGATGTCAAAGGGGGAGAAAAGGTGTGGTTTGGCTGCTACAGTTGGAGGTCCAAGCATAATAGTGTAGTCCTTCAGGGTTTCCATCAATGCAAAAGGGGGGTATTTTTGGAATGTTTAACAGGAAGAATGTGTTTTTCATTGATGGAAATAATAGTAGTGAACCAAACCTCGAGAGTATACAGCAATCAAATATCAGAAAAGATAGAGATAGCGCTTTGTTCTTTCCAAAAGTGTAGTTGAGGTCCAAGAGAAGGACTCGCAGGAGGAGTAAAGGTCGAGACCTTTGAATACTTAGAAAACCTTCTAAGTCAGAGAGATCAGAAATCTCAGGAGGAAGAACGATGGTGGTCGTTGGATCACCAATCCTGAATACCCGATGACCATTATATCAGCGTCCAGTGACCAAAGGAAGCGCAGAGGAGAAGTACATATCTGATCCATTGGATCTGAGCATTGAGGATCAGCAGTCGTTGGATCTAGAAATAAATGCACAAAGGATAATCCTTTGGATGAGAGTAGAAGAGCGGACTTGTCAAAGTCCTGAAGTAAGAAGGGACCATCCATTGTCAAGACCGACAAGTGGAACACGATCCTCAACTTTGGAGCAAATCACTTCGAGGATTTTTCAGTTTGAGACTTGAAAAACCTGAAGTCCAGAGAGCTGGAGTAAGCGACAGCCGTCATATTAGTTTGAAGTGGAAGGACGAGATAAGCTAGAAAAGAACCATCGCAGAAAGATCGAGTCATCGATATAAGAACATGATTGACGAACAACGTTTAGTTCGGGTCTAAAAGTTGTGAGGAGGTTATTGTTCGGGGATTCTCACTTCGGAATAATTGGCGACTTGAAAAGTCAAAATACCCAAAGTCCCGAAGGCCGAAGTCCTGAAGTGAATGAGGATCCACATCAACAAGGACATGTGGTGCAATGAGAAAATGACAAGTGTCAAGTTGGTTCAACATTTCAGGTACGTGCAAATCACAAATCCGAGTGACACATGGCAGCTACTAGGCTCATGACACATCATCAAGTGATATAAGTAAGTTATGTCACTCCGGGAGTTTTACTTCGGGAGTTTCACCACTAGCAAATGACAAAAGCTCCGAAGTACGGAATGTTGAAGTCTCAAAGTGGACACGAGACATCCAATCTAAAATATCACTTCGGGAGAACTCTCATCTGTCGATCTACTCTAGTGGAAGGATGGCGTAAGTTTAAATCTTTGAAGTCCAGAGACGCGAAAGGATTTTGATCGTTGATCTGAAGGGGACATGCGTCGGTGGATTGTCAGCTCTGGGAAAATGCAAAGGAAGGTTGAAAGGTTGGAAAGTTGAGATTTATGAACCTCGAATACCCGAAGGGATTGTGACCATTGATTCGATAAGACCACACGTAGTTAGATCGTGGAATCCAGGTGAAATTCTCTAGGAGAAAGAGGAGTTTGAGAATCGAGACTCTCGAAGCCTGAAAGGCGAAATTGATCTCGTCCGGTGGTTTGGAGGGCCACATGTCACTTGGTTGTTGAGAATAAGGATCGTGCATGGACGGAGGAAAGAAGCCAGGAAAATACAATAGATCAGAACCGTTGATCGAGGAGCACCATCAAGATCATGAGATCGATGGTACCATCTCATTGCGGGGCCAGAACATGCTCGGGTCTTAATTTTTCTTGAGCAGACCGCAATCAAAACCATGGGTTTGGAGAAAGGACACGTGGAGGCTCATAGTGAATTGTGGGGAGAAAAGCGATTTTCCCTCAAACCACCAATGGATGCACCCACAATCGTGTGGTCACATGAAATCATCGCCCAAGGTCATATCAATGGAAGAGCTAGCACGTCTCTAAGATCCACTTCGAAGTTCGGGAGATTAGGAGTTAGGAGAGTTAGGGTGATTCACGACAAATGACCCAAAACATGAAGTCTCGAAGTGATTGGCCCCAAGTCATAGCCAGAGGTCATGAGAAGGAAGGGGGTTAGGAGCCAAAGGAACCAAAACTGACTGACTGTAACTGCCAGATGAGACAAAGAATTGCAACTAACAAAGAAACAAAAGATTCTCGGGATAACTGCTAGAGAAGCCAAAGAACCTTGAATGACAGCCAGAGAAGATGAAGAGTTTTTATTATGATCAGGCATATGACTCGACATGTGAATGAAATGAAAAATAGATAATAGTTGGTGTTACTTCAAGTGTGATGTCGGTGAGTAGGCAGAAATGAAGAGCGGTACCTAAAGTGGATATCAGAGACGCAGTGTATAGCATGCAGAGGCAGCACAGAGTATAAAACCAAGAAAGAGAAGCTGAACAGAATTGGTGTGTGGAGCAAGATAAAGAACAGAGGATAGAAGCGGAACAGAGAATAGAAGTTGGAAGAGGCAAAGGAGTCATGGAGTTGTAACAAACCATATCGGAGACAAAGCAAGTAAGTAAATTTTTGCAAGATTCAATTAGTGTGGTAGGGTGGTGCTAGGGAGAATTGCAGTCCTCTAAATTCTAGTTGGTGCTAGAAGATATTCGGGGAGTTGGTGTTTCCTTCTAGTGGGTTCTAGAGAAACCTAGGAGTTGGTACTTCCATATAGTTGGTGCTAGAGAAATATGATATTTGGTGCTCTCTGCAAGTTGTAGCTTTCTAACAAAGGTTGTAGCCTCATATTTGAGTTGGAGCTCAAAGACTGTGATGTACATGAAAGTTAGAGCTTGATTGACATCCTAAGAAGAAGAGGTTTTCTCCCTTTATGGGTTTCCTCATGAGAAATTTGTGTCTCTGTGTATTCTATGTGATGGATCAAATATTGTTTATCTATGCATGTTAAGCTATCAGTAACACATTAAATAATAATTTAGAAACATTCAGAAAAGAACAAAAAGTTTAAGCTTATAATATAACTGATTCACCCCCCTCCCTCTCAGTTATATTTCCAACAGTGAAGGTCTCTCTCTTGAAGAATATAGAAAAGGATTTGGTTGGGTTTTATTCCCTTGTTGAGAAGGGTTTCCCAGGATACTTCTTGTGTTCTTGTGCATGGTGTTTCTTCTTGTGATCTTGGTTTTTGCAACATTATTGTTTATGGTTAATTTAAATGCTAAAATGGAATGAACTTCATGCTTAACCTTTCTCATTGAAAAATCAATAGTAAATACCTGTCTAAACTTGAGTACCATGCTCTGGGGGATTGCTTGAGACCATACAGTTCTTTCTTCAACCTACAAACATAATCTTCCCTTTCTGGCAACCGAAATCCTTCTGGTTGCTCGATGCAAACTTCTTCTTATAACTCTATGTTTAGGAAGCTTGATTTCACATCCATCTGATATAACTTGATCTTCTTTAGACACGCATAAGCCAAGATTAATCTAATTTCTTTCATTCTAGAAAACAGGGAAAAAGTTTCTTCGAAGTCTATTCCCTCAACCTGGGCATATCCTTTGCATACTAGCCTTGTTTTATTTCTGGTTAACTGTCCATTCTCATTCAACTTGTTTCGAAATACTCATTTTGTGTCAATCACGTTCTTGTCTTTTAGTTGAGGATCTATTTTCCATGTGTCATTCTTCTCTATCTGATATAATTATTCATCCATATCCTTGATCTAGTGTTCATCCTTGCTGGCATTTTCAAAATTGCTTGGTTCAAATGTAGATAACAATGCTAGGTGTTGTTGTTTTGGTGAAAGTATTCTTCTTCAAGTTTCAACTCCTACATCTTTATTCCCAATAATCTATTCTGGTGGATGATTTTTCTATACTCATTGGCTAAGTGTCTTAGGAGGTGTTTTATACTCATCTTATTTTTGTTCTATGTTTGGCATATCTTCCTCTTTTGCTTCTGCTTCTTCTTCTTTTATTTCTTCTTTGTCATCCTTCTCTTCTAAGTCTTATATTCCTTCTTTTTCCTTCTGTACAATGTCTCATCAATCGTTACATTGATGCTTTCCACGATTCTTTTGAGTCTTGGACTAAAAACTTTATATGCTTTGTTTTTCTTGAATACCCAAATAGTATTCCTTTGTTAACTCAAGAGTCAAATTTTCCAACTTGCTTGTCATCTTCTCTTTTGATATAAGATTTGCTTCATAAACTTTGAAATGCTTCACATTTTCTAGTCCTCCTTTCCATAACTTGTAGGAAGTATTATCACTATTACTTTTGAGCATTCCTTTGTTTCGGATGTGAAGTATTGTATGAATTGCTTGTGCCCAAAAGATGTCACTCAACTTGGAATCTTTCAACAGGGTTCTGGCCATTTCCTGTATTGTTATGTTCTTCCTTTCTACCACTCCATTTTGTTGAGGTGTCCTAGTTGCTGAGAACTATCTCTGTATTCCATTGTCACCACATAAATCTATGAATTCCTTTGAAGTAAACTCTCCTCCATTGTCTGATCTCAAACACTTGAGTTTCAAATCCATCTCGGTCTCAACCATTTATTTTATATCTTGAAGTGTTCCAATGCCTCTGACTTCTTCTTGAGAAAGAAAACTATAGTCATTAACTAGTAGCATAAATTATTGCTCACCATTTAATTCTTTTGTTCTTGTAGGTCCACATAGATCAGTGTGTACAATCTCCAAAGGTCTTGTCGTGGAGTACTCTTTTGATTTGAACTTGGTCATGTTTTGTTTTCCTTGTAAACAATTCTCACATAGAGTATTTGTTTTCTTTGATATCTCAATCATTTCTTTCACTGCATCCTTTCTGTTGATTTTGACAAGGCTATCAAAGTTCATGTGACCCATCCTTTTTTGCTAGAGCCAACTTTCATTTTCCTTTCCTAAGAAACAGTTTTCCCTTCCAATATCATTCAGAACATATATGTTGTTTGAAGTTATTATATTTGTATCTACCAATTTGCATGATCCTTCTTCATTGATCTCACATATTTCTGAGTCAAACAAAATTTTGTATCCTTGTTCACACATTTGACTGACACTTAGAAGATTATGCTTCATATCTTCAACTAGTAGAACATTTTCTTCCTTGGCATCTTTGCTCCCAAGATTGATTGTTCCTCTACCTATTATTTTGGCTAAGTTATCATTTCCAAATGAAACAGATCCATATCGTTCCTTCTTTAGAGTCAAAAACATGTTCTTTTCACCTTCCATATGCTTCAAACAATTGTTGTCAACATACCAACCACTTTTCTTGTGTTGCGCTTGTAGAGAAAGCGAGCATTCTTCAGTGTTGAAATGATTTTTATTTCTTCTCCATGTCCTTTTTGGTTCATGTTTATGATTGTTGTTATTCTTCTTTGGTTCTTTGGAGGAACAATCAGTCTATAATATTCAACCATGTGTACAAAATTGTTTCACTTGTAGCACTCTATTTCATTACTTAGTGAATAAAAACTATTGTGATTTATGTTATATGCTTCATGTGACTTTATAGGATAAATTTTGTTTGAATAGCCATTATAGTTTCCTCTGTTCTTGGCATAGGCTCTATAGTTTGTATCTTTTTGACCAAAATAGTCACTAGAATAGCATAAACCAAGAAAAATAGTTTGATACATGGATGTAGGGGGTCTTCTGAATGGTGTTGCTCTTATTAAGCCTTCTTCTTCTTGAGATGTTGTTTATTGTTTGGTTATGTGGTCTGAATCTTCTAGGTGGTCCAATGCCACTGTGATTTTCTTCTTGAGTAACTCTGACTATTTCTGCATATGTGCTTTGTTCTACTTCATGATATATTTTCTTGGAGCTTGAGCCTTTCTCAGTCTACATTTGGTTGTATCCTAGCCCGGACTTGTCATAGTATGGCCTTTGAATTTTGATGATGTCATCCAATATCTTGGTGTTGTTTTGTTGCATGTCTTTCTTTTGAATATCTTTTCTTAAGGTGACTATTTGTCTTCCAAACTTTCAATCATCTTGTCCTTATCTTCTAACTAATTTCTGAGTGTTTCTTCAATCCTTCGGCCTTATTCTACTTGGACTTTTAACTTCGTGATTATCTACTCGATTTCTTTTGAGTTAGATTTTTTAGATCCTTCTTTATTCTTTAATTATTCCTTAAGTGACTTCATTTTCTTTCTTTCTTTCCCTAGTTCTTCTAAGGCATTGATTAATTCTTCTCTGAGATTGACCTCACCTTCTTATTCGGAATCTTCTTAATCATCTTCTAATTCCATGAAGAGTACTCTTTCTAAATCACTTTCATTATCATCATCCTTGTATGATGAGGAGCTATCTTCCTTTGAGTAGAAGTTTTTCTTGAAGAATTTATTTTTGTTCCTTCTCGTGTCTCCTTTTTCATTTTTAGTTTTCTTCTTAGGGTATTCTTCCTCATTACTACCTTTATTCTTAGGATAAGTACATTTAGAAGCAAAATTACCAATACCATCACAATTAAAAAAAAATAACGGAAGCATATTGTTGTACTTATCGATTCCTCTTTTCAACTTTCTCACGAAGTTTGATACTTCTTCATCTTCCTTTGAATCATTGTTGCAGCTAGAATTTGGTTTTGACTTTGACTTGTTCTACTTCTTTGTCTTCTTGGATACCTTAAACGTTGCTCCCTTTGTGACTGGGTTATCTTGTTCTATCCTCATTTCATACACTTTGAATGTTCCATGTAGCTCATCCATACTCAAACTATCAAGATCTGTTCTTTCTTCCAAGGTTGATATCTTAGGATCAAATATCATAGGAAGAGATATTAGAATTTTTTGAACAATCATTGATTCATCAACTTCTTCTCCCAATCCTCTAATGGTGTTCACGGTTTCGTCAACTGATAGAAAGTAGGTTGCAATGTCTTCATCTTCCTTCATCTTCAATTGCTCAAATTTCTCTCTAAGGATTTGAAGCTTAGCTCCCTTGACTTTGGCATCTCCTTCGTAAATATTTCAAAGTTTATCCCAAAGATCCTTTGCAGTCTTGCAATGCATAACCTTGACAAACATTGAATTATCCATATGCTCAGAATGGTTTATTTAGCCTTTGAATTGTTTTCACCAAGCTCCTTTCCATGTTTGTCAGTTGGGGGAGTCGATTGCATTATATATTTGTCTACTATTGACTGCCAAACATCGAATCCTTGTGTATGTAAAAAGGTTTCCATCCTTTTATTCCAAAAGGAACAGTTATTTCCATCAAACCTTGTTGTTCCAATCTTAGCGTATTCCATGATCTCCTTCCAATGGTTAAACTATTTCTTGAAGGACCTACTTTGATACCAATTGTTGGAATATTGAGAGAGGGGGTGAATCGGTATGAGCATTTTATTACTACTTTTAAACACAATGTGTATTCTTTAACTTAACGTGTAGTATTCAAAAGTTTAACATTAGCATTTAATGTATTATTAGCAATATAAATCAACCATGAACAATAATCAACCACAAATACACAGTACACCAGAAATTTATGTGGAAACCCAATGTTGAAGAAAACCATAGAATGTTTTTCTTATATGTCAGAAGAAATACATTCATAGGAAGCACCAACTTCCTTATTTTCCAACTACAATTGGAAGGAGGCTTCAACCCCCTAGTTTTCAGGATCCAACCTAAAGGCAGCTCCAAATCCCCAATTCTCTAGCACCAACCGGAAGGAGGCTAAACCTCCCTTTCCTTTCCCCATCCAACCACCCAGAAATATAAATGTAAACAACATGTCACTACCACTTAATCAATTAACATGTTATTGATCTGTCACTGTCACTGCCACAACTGATATACTCCATCAACTCTACTTAAACCCTTATGTCTTAAACCCTCAAACCAAGATCCACAAGAATGTCTCCCAAATCAATATTCATGAACTACTAGGACATTTCTATGATGGACTACTACAAAATATAGGCCCTAACATACATAGTAAACCATACCTCTAAATTGTAGTTGACCTGATGGATTTGATCTTCTGAACTTTAGTTTCCTCAACATATCCATGCCATTTGCTTGTTAAACTCATGGATGTTCACACTCTGTCCCATTGTGGCTCATGGATGTCCACGCCCTACTTCCTCTGCAATGCATGGATTTATTTTCTTCTTTGTGCATCCTCATTTTCCTTCACTAAACCCTACAGATGTTCACGCTCTTCCTTCACTGCAAATCGTGGATGGCCTCAGGAAAACCCTATAATAGTAAGCTCAACTTTGTTCCTTCGAATCCTACAACTTCTCTCTTCAATGAACTTCGTTGCCTCGGAATCACTGCTTTAGATATGTCAATAGTGCCTTCCCATAACACTTTACAACATAGATATTCAATGTGCTCAATAGATGTTAATGAAAATCTCTTGAAGTCTTATTTATACTTTCCAAGTGACTTCCTTTAGAATCTAGCTTGTAATTGTTTTACCCCTTTTCCTTGCTTTAGGGCTAACCCACACTCTCTCGTTGCAACCAGTTTACGCTTAATTAAATTCTTGTTGCAACAAATTTACCATTAATAAATGACCTGTAACTTCTTATTGAACTTCTATGGGCTTCTAGATCAATCTTTGGAGTCCTCCAACTTTACAAGGTCATAACTCTTCAACCGTGAGGAACCAAATTGCATACAAACTATCATCGAAAAATGGCATGATAGGTATTTTCCATCCATTAATGAGGTACCTACATTTACATTGTCCTTCATGTCCTTTTTCCTCGATCAATTGTGGGCTCCATAATCATACCTTTGGGGCTTCCTAACCTCTTCAAGGCTTAACATAAATGACAACCAATATTTCAACATCTATCTCTGGATGATATGCAATACTAAAGTTGAGTCATGCTCCCATACAATTCAAGAGGTTTTTCCAAAACCTAGAAGTAAATCATGGATCTATATCGGATATTATTTTTCGAGGCACCCAATGCAAGCGAATTACCTCTTTTGGGAAAACTTGAGTGATGGTCAGTGCCTCAAAGGTGCTCTTAACCAGAATTAAGTGGGCACTCTTGGTTATTTTTTCAAAAACCACCATAATGCAATCATGTCTCTGGGAGGTCATAGGTAAGCTTCCCACAAAATCCATTGAAACAACTTCTCACATAGTTTCTAGTATATCATGGGGTTGTAGTAGACCTACAGGGTGACAATATTATGCCTTAACCTATTGACATTTGATACACTGATATAAAAACGCTATTATATATTTTTTCATTCCTACCCAAAAAAATAAACTCCTCAAGTTGGAATGCATTTTATTTACTTCTGGATGTGTAGCATAAGGGGCTCGGTGTGATTCCTTCATTACCAAACTCCTAAGATATTCACTATTTGGCACATACATATTACCTATATATAATAAGAATCCATCATTATCTAAGGTGTATCCTTCCCATTCATATCCCACCAATATTATCTCTCATGAGGTGGATTTTATTCGTTCGTGCTAATGATCTTCCATAAGGTGGCTTAAAATCGGGTCTTTTAAGTCTTTTTTCAATGACATCACTGAATGAACTCTAGACCTCCTTCTTAAATCGTACAAGACCTTATTTTCCTTTCCTTTGATGAAAGATACCCTGAAATCATATTCACTAAACAACTCATTCCAACATTTTTGTTGGGCATTAAGGTCATTTTGGGAAAAAATATGCTCAAGGCTCTTGTGATCTATCTTTAGCTCAAATTGATGTCCCATTAAATAATGTCTCCATAGTTTTACATCCATCATAGTTGCATCTAACTCTAGATCATGAGTGCGTAATTGATTTTGTGGTTCCTAATTTTACGTGAAGCATAAGCAATAACTCATCCTTCTTGCATCAAAACAATTCCTAAGACTTCCCCTGATGCATCTATGCATACGCAATTGTTTTTGTCCATGTTAGGTACTCTTAAGATTGGGGTGGTTTTCAATCATTGCTTCAGCTCGACAAATTCTTCCTCACATTCACTAGTCCATTAAACTTTAGCACCCTTCTTTTATATGGTTGTGATGGGATTGGTGATTCGAGAGAAACCCTCCACAAACCTTTTATAATAACATGATAATCCCACAAAAATATATACTTATTTAATATTTTTATGACAAGGAAAAACAATTATAGTTTTGATTTTACTACAATCTACAAAAATCCCCTCCCCACTAATGATATGTCCTAGATATTCGATTTATTTTTGGAAGAATGAACATTTAGTTATTTTCCCATATAACTTGTGTTCTCTAAGGCATTAATGTACCATTATTGGGTTTTCTTGATTCTCTTGTTCATTTCAGGAGTAAATGAGGATGACATATAAGAATACTTGAAAAACCCAATCCAGATATTTGTGGAACACATTATTCATCAAGTTCATGAATGTTGTTGGGGAATTGGTCAATCCAAATGGCACTATAGTAAATCCATAGTCACCAAACCTTTGGTATGTCTTCCTCCTTAATTCTTAGTTGGTGGTATCCTGACAACAAGTCTATCTTGGAAAATATCAAGGATCCCTTTACTTGATCAAAGAGGTCATCAATGTGAGGCATGGGGTACTTGTTTCTAATGGTGGCTTTGTTCAAATTGGGATAATGAATGCATAACCTAAGAGTTCCAGCTTTCTTCTTCACAAAGATTATTGGTTCTCCCCAAGGTGATACACTAGGTCTGATCATTCCCTGATCAAAAATTTCCTTGAGTTTCACACCTAATTCATTTAGTTCTAGAACAGTCATTCGGTAAGATGTTTTAGATATGGGTTTTTCTCTAGATTTCATGGAAATGGAGAAATAAAATTCTCATATAAGATGAAATATTGGCATCTCTGGAGGAAATACATCTGCAAATTCATAAAGTATCGGATTCAACTTATCAGAAGAGTTTCCATCTCCTCTAGTCATCCCAACTACAAAATTCTTACACCCCTTCCTCATACGCTTTTTAACCTTCTTGGTTGAAATGAGGCATAAGGTAACTTCATGTTTAATCCCTTCAATCACTACAGATTTTCCTTGATCATTCTGGCAAAGAACCATATTTTTGTAACAATCCATTAGAGATCGATGGGATTTGAGCCAATCCATTCCTACCATTAAATCATATGTTCCTAGAGTTGTGTTATACAAGTTAATTTTTTTGACACAACCCTCATTGTCAGCAATACAATTCTTTACCAGTGAACCTATTGATTACTTCTACCAGATGCTATTTATACCATCATAAATTAATTTTGGTCGTGAGCTTCTAGCCCACATAAAATTAGAGTAGAAGGGGAAATAAAGTTATCAGTGGCACCAGAATCAATCAATACAGAAATAGGAATTTTTGCAATCATACCCACAGACTCTATCATTGTGGCTTGGTGCTCAACCTAGCGATGCTTTATGGCAACATGAATTTGACATCGATCTTATGGTTGTTCCCTTTTTTTTCTTATGTTCCTATTGTCTAAGCACAACTTTATACCTTGGTAATTTTCTTCTATAATGAGGACCCCACATTCCCAACATTCTCATTGGCCTTGATCTTCTATCTATTCCTAACCTCGACCACCATGCCCTTGGCCTCCTCCACTAGTTCCTCTCAAGTAGGGTTGACCCTTCTGACCTTCTGGAGGAACTTCGGAAGTTGTACTAGAAACCCTCATTGCATTGTTCTATTTACCACAGAATCCATACCAGCACCCCCCAACCCTCATGACCCTTTTTTTGGAGGGTTCCTTCACTAATTTCTCAATATCCTTCTGTTGAACCTTCATATCGATCATCCTTTGGACCTATCTGGTCAAACTTGTTGTCCCTACCATGGTGTTGGGTTTCCACATGGAGACTTCAGCTTGAACCAAGGGGTCGAGACCATGAAGGAATATTTCATCTTGTCATTTATCATCCGCCATATAGCCCACATGATGAACTAATGTATAGAACTCCACTTCATAAGATTCTATTGATATACCATTATGTTTCACTACATGGAAGGCTCCTACTTGTTGGTGTTTGTATTTCTCTGACGGGTACCGAGTTCTAAAGGCTTCCTCAAACATTTCCCACATAACTTGCAAGGTAATAGAGCTTCTCCCTTAAGGTGACTCGTTGTTATTTGTGCTTGTTACATAGTAGAGTATGTTTTTAAATTGAGTGCCCACTTAACACCTATCACCCAAGCGTATGCTATCAAACCCTCCTCTAATTTGGATTTTCAAACTTATTTTATAATATCTATGGTTTCTCATCTCTCCTCATTATTGGAAAGAGGCTCTTGACCATGTTTTTGTTTATGTTCCAACTCGCTTCCCTGACTTTGATCTAGCTTTGGATTTTAACCTTGGCTGGAAACCAAGTCCTTAAAGATGTTAGTTATTTCTCCTAGGGAATTTAATATGGATTTCTATGCAGGGGTTTCCATTTTTGTAGTGTCTTGACGTGGGGTTCTGACCTCGGGATTGAATTTTTTTTTGTCTTTGATGCTTAGGGGCCATGGTTACTCCTGTAAAAATATTGGTTATGAGTTGAGAGTTAACTCTTAATTAAATACAAAAATGAAAAATAAAATAAGCATCATTAATAATTAATTCAAGAATGTCAACATCGTAATAGTTGTATCATTATATGCACTCTATCACTACCACTGAGTACATTAATTTATTCTCCACTATTCACAATTTTCCATTTCCTTTGAAGCATTAACTCTAGAGTAACCTCATTACAAAAATATTATGAATGACTTAACGATAATGCAGGCCTATTCCTTTATGTGTATGGGTATATACATATATATATATATATACATTTGCAAGGATAGTTCGGTTCGACTATCGATGACGTAAGAAGTTGGAAAAAATCTTGTTGAGTACACTAGAGTAACGACTCAATTTTTTATTTCATTATTGATATGAGTAACTGAAAAAAAAATCATTACTTCCTATCAATGATGTAATAAGTTGGAAAAAATATTTTTGAGTACACTGCAGTAACAGCTCAAAATTTTATTTCATTATTGATATAAGTACCTGAACAAAACCAGTTACTCCCTATTGAACTTTCAAGATTTGTGTACGTATGAACTTGGCCAATCTAAATAAATGGAGAGAAAGGGATCGACCCATTGATAGATCAAAGACATGTGTACTCCTCTGATGAATATGTTCAAACTACGCAAGAGAGCTCAACCAGTGTCAGGTCAGGAGGTCTGAGTGTACCTAGGTTATGGATGTTTTCCCCTCTCCCTCAAATTAATGATTAATGAGTGATTTGGGCCATCTCTGCAAGAGTAAAAATATTTCTCATTCCATGTTTCTACCTCTTAATGGTTCACTACCCATAAACAAGATATTACATTTCAATTTTACACTTCTTCTAGACAAGCTCTCAACTTACCAAAATTAAGTGATTCACACAAATAGGAGTAAGAACTAAGGAGTGTAGTGGTGTGTAACACTAGTTTTGAACAGATATGAAATCCAATCCTGAATGTTTCAGGAAAGTCAAATGACTATTTCTTTGATAATATGCACAAAATAAGATGAGTACTAATGTGGTTTACTCCAGAATTGAATTGTGTCAAAGATGAACTACTCTGATGTACTCTTTTAACTTTAAGAAATAGTATTTTCTCACCTCGATTGTTTTCTCTTATCATGGAAAGTGACAAAGTAAATTGTTAACTTTTCTATGTATTCATTCAAATGGTGAAAAAGCATAATCTAATTGAGGATAACTACTTAAATCATTTATACATTTTTATAATCAAATAAAATATAAGAAATCTACAAAGTCAAGTGTTACTTAAGATTAATATATTAAGGATGATCCATATTATCCTTATTGAAAACCAGGATAACATAAATTGATCATTCTAACCATTCATGATCCGCACTTCCCTCTATATGCTAAAATAAACTACATTCTTCTTAATTTTTTCATATGAATTGCACCAAATTTGTCCACGAAACCACACAGCCCCCTAAAAATCATATTATATCTTTAAAAAAAAATTGAATCATCCAATAACTATAAAAACAAGCGTGAGTCTGGAGGATCACCAAGCACGCTATCAAGTTAATAAACCTTTGAATATTGAAAAAGCCTCATTCCTGTGAGTTTTCGGCATGCTGCCAATTGTGGAGATTCGCCAAAAACAAGTTAAAACCCTGCACAAACACCACAGATTTCACATTCACAATTTTGGTAAAATGATAAAGAGCATGGCGAACATGGATCGTATGAATAAATTGCAGAGGCTATTAAATCTCCACCACAACTGTAGAAAGGTTCACATGCTACCATTTTCATATGTCCACCAAAGTTATAAAAAAATCAGTTCTGCGATCGTAGTCGCTTAGAACTGAAGGTAGGGGGGGCTGACATGTCTTCTTAGGCTTCGGGCTGGTGATCTTCGTGTAAAGTCCAAATACCCAGAGCCCCCACCATACCCTTGCACTAGACATCAATAAGGTATGGAGAGTGCTATGTATATAAACCCATACAAAACATTTTGCACTTTCAATATGGGATTAATCCTCAACAGGCAATTTAATCAGCACCGTCGATATCTTGATCGGACAGTTGTTAAGTCTTTGCACTAGTTTAACAACCCCACACAACAGTGTCATTCATTCGCCATGGCTTCGTCAGGATCAAGTTTCTTAATTAAACTGTATTGGGTCCACTGGATATATTGATCATACAATAGGAGTTGAACAAATGTTGCGTATAATGTTATCATCTATACCCATAAGCACGCTTTGATAATCATCCAAATATTGAGAAAGCAGGGCTTATTTTCTGTTAGAATTGTCAATGCGGAAAACACAATTCTCAATGATAATTAACAATCACACACATAAGAAATAAACACAGGGATTTCATGTGGTTCACCCAAACGTTGGGCTACGTCCACCAAGCATAGGCATCGGTTGTCTTATTATTCGGATGATGGAGATTACATCAGATTTGCAAACTCAATCTCTCACAGTCATTTTGCCTCTACGGGCTTACATGAATTTATACATTCACACATGAAACTGAATATTAAATGCAATCCCTATCCATATTCTAACTTGGTCTATTTGGTTGTAACCAACGCAGAATAATAGGATCCAAATCTTTTTTGGTAATTGGTTGTCACCAAATCCCAACAATCTCCACCTTGACAACAATTAACCCGATACCTTGCTTCTTCCTTTTGTTCATCACCTTTGTTGCAAGCCAAGAGAAGCCAAGCACCACTGCAACTTCTCTAATAAAACCGGCTTCACGATCTCGCCTGTGTGACTTGCACGAGTTTGGATTTCCTGAAGGGTCACTCCACCTCCAACATGCTTCCACAACTGTGTTGTGAGACATATTTAGTGATAACTCTCCTTCTATCCAAAACACCTATAAAATATACATTACGGTTATCAGAGACCATCTTAGTGTAACCATTATAGGTGACATTTGTGCTTCTCAAACGCTGAAGCACCCATTTCACTGTAACACTTGAATCTGTCACGTATCTGACAACATCATTAGCATGTGAAACATCTGATCTTAACCATTTCATCACATATAACAGACCTCCTACTGAACTTACATGAGACATAACCTTTTCTTCTTTATAGACATGCCCTATGCTTGAAGAAAACTTATAATGGAAAGCAAGAGGGATAAAAACGGGTTTTACAATGTTCATCCTGTACTCCAACCACAACTTACCATTACCATCTCTGTATACTTCCATGCCCATAATTTGTTTTGTTGCTCCTTAATCCCTCATTTGAATTGTCCTGTCCACCTGAGTCATTTTCTTACTGATTTTATCCATGCTTTGGTTTGCATCGAGCATATCATCAACAAAGAACATCAAGACTATGAATGTACTATAAACTGTATAGTCATTCCTACCCTTTGAAAAATTTTGACTCACTATGAAGGATTCAAACAACTTGTATATTTGCCTGGGTACCAATAGGCCATACAATGAATTACCTAGCATGCAAACAAATTTACTGTTGTGATCTTGAATCAACCCTTTTGGTTGTTCCATACCTACTATATCTTTATCAATGATGACCTTGTGAGAAGTAGGATCCCACACACAACATCCCTTTATATCGCCATCATAACTTGCAGAGATATAAAACAAGCAGGAATTCAAAAACAAAGATTTTAAGTCTGGAACTAATTTACCTCTTACCAATACCTGCAATTCTTTCTTGATCTTATGACCTTGATGCTTTTGCCATAAACAAGAAGATACATCTGTCACTTCAGATGCCACTTCAGTACTGCCTTCCAGCTTATAGAGGTTATCAACCTTTGTTGCCTTCATCACTACCAAATTCCCTTTCGACACTGTGAGAGCTCCACTTTGACCTGTATACTTATATCCACAAGAATCCAACACTCCTAATGAAATCAAATTTGATTTAAGCTCAGGTACAATCTAACGTTCGTTAATTCCCTAACAATACCATCGAACATCCTGATTCTAATACTGCCAACCCCAACAGTTTTACATGGAATACCATTTCCCATAAACACTACACCCTCATCAACAGATTGGTAAGAAAAGAACCAATTTCTATGTGAGCACATGTGGTTTGAGGCACCTGAATCTAACTGTCATTCTTCTTGATATTGTGAATTACTAGAAATGGAAAAAAATGTGATCAATTATACCTGAATTTGTTATAGCCAAATTTGCTTCCTTCGAGTTTTCCTCAGATTCCTTTCTCTTCCAGCAATCTTTCTTGAGATGTCCTATTTTTCCACAGTGTCAGCATTTTACTTTACCCTTTCTTTGTCTTGACTTAGATCTGAAATAACTTCTCTCATTCTTCTTTGTGGTTCGACCTCTGACCAACATCGCCTTTGAAGTTGAGGTTTCTTTACTAGATTTTCTCCTCATCTCCTCAGCCAACAAAGCTCCCACAACAAATTCATAATCTAAAACTTTTGTTGAGCTAAAGCTAATAGAGGTGACTAGATCATCCCAAGACTCAGACAACGAACACAATAGTGTAATAGCCTTATCTTCATATTATAATTTAACTTCCATACTAGTCAATTCAACTATAAGGGTGTTGAAAGTATTTAAATGGTCAGCAAATTTTGTACCTTCTTTCATCCACAAACTGTACAACTATCTCTTCAAGTAGATTATGCTCGTCAAGGATTTTTTCATATATAGACTTTCCAACTTCATCCACAAACCGGTTGTTGTCTTCTCCGAGACAATATTGAACATAACATTGTTGGCCAAACACAGGCGTATGGTACTCAGTGCTCTCGCATCCATCTCATCACTGTCATCATCTGTTATGGACGCGGGTTGCTTTTTTTTCCCAAAAGCGCCTTCACCATGCCTTGTTGCACGAGAAGATCGTGCATCTTGAGCTTCTAACTCTGCATATTGAACTTCGAACTCTCTCAATTGAGTGGCCTGAGTACTTCAAAAGAGACCATCGCACCTCTCTCACGCTTGGATCGTGGGGAGTCCGCACTTCTCATGCAGCTGGAGTGCGGGAATTGTAAAGAGTCTACACAATGTGTACTGTGTAGTTAGACCGCGGAAGGGACTTGCAAGGATGTTTAAATTTCTGCACCCTCACACAGATTTCACTTTTGGCTCCTCCAAGAATTGGACATTCCTTCAACCAGCTCTGATACCACTTGTTAGAATTGTCAATGCGGAAAACACAATTCTCAATGACAATTAACAATCACACACAGAATAAATAGACATAGGGATTTCACATGGTTCACCCAAATGTTGGGCTACGTCCACAAAGAATAGGCATCAGTTGTCTTATTATTCGGATTATGGAGATTGCATCAGATTTGTAAACTCAGTCTCTCACAGTCATTTTGCCTCTACGGGCTTACATGAATTTATACATTCACACATGAAACTGAATATTAAATGCAATCCCTATCCATATTCTAACTTGGTCTATTTGATTGTAACCAACACAGAATAATAGGATCCAAATCTGTTTTTGGTAATTGGTTGTCACCAAATCCCAACATTTTTGGCATGCACAATTATCTTCATTGTTCACTCATCTGTAAAAGAGAAGGTAAGCTTTAGATGTATGTATAGCTTCTTTTGTAATGGGTGAAACATACTCATCGTTGAAATCGTGCCATCCATCTCAAACCTTCACAAAGGTTTTATAATGTCCAAAGTTCAAACTACCGGTGTGGTTGGTTATAGCAAAAATCTTGTAAATATGGCCCTTGGTATTATTCTTGTTTATAACGAATTTTGACAAGTCAAAGCCATCATTCTCAATTACATTACTCTTCACAGTATAGATGCCTGACATTGCAAACTTGAGATCACTATAACCAATTGATCCTCGTATGTGGGCTACAACCTGACTTTCAAAACCAAAAGATGTAAAGGCTTCCATACCACAGTCAGATAGATGGGGACTGAGTTCATCATCCATGATCCAGGAGGTTCCCCAGGCTCAGAAAATGCTCAAAAATCAAAGTTCTCAGAATTGGATGAAACCAATTCCATCGCGACCGGCTCATCACGTTGATTCTGGCATATATTCATTTCCTCAAAACAGACTCGGGATGTGAAAAATATCGCACGAAAATCATATTCTTCTATGGCAAAAGTCAATGGTCAATTGGCAAATGAAACAAATTATGAAACAAATCATGCTAATAAAGAAAATGAAGATAATCAGAGAGAAAAGTCAAATTTAGAAGAAGAATATCTTGAAGTAAAACTCATTAGTGCCTTAGAAGAATTGCAAGATCTTAGGAAAAACAATATAAAACATAAGGAGAAACTACAAAAACATGAAAAGAAGGATCGTGATCTTGAAGAAACAAAGAAGATAATTGTCAACCTAAAGATTCATCTAGAAGAAGTAGTGAAAATTCAGCTCAATAAAAAAGAAGAAACTTGTGAGAAGTTGGATTATGAAATTGTCTCTTTAAAGGAGGAATTGAAGAAATCAAATGCTCAGTTAAAGTTTGAAAATAGAACTGAAACTTTAAATGAGATCCTTAGTTTCCAAAGGTCACTATTCATGAAGATTGGTCTTGGCTATGATGAGAATCAGAATACTCTTGAAGAAAAATCCTAATATCCATGCTAACATTCTCAAAGGATCCATCAACAATGAAAGCAGCAACAGGAAAGGAAATGATGACCAGTATGATCCTGATTCTTCTCAAAAGAACAACAAGAATGAGTTCAGAAGAGTTGTTCCACCAAGAAGGCCTTTCACGACCCTATATCAAAATCTCTTCCTTGCTTATTTTTTTTCTTGCAACAATTTTGGTCATAAAGCACTATATTGTAGAGCTTATGCAAGAAGTTATCATGTGAGAGATAGATGGCCAGTAGAAACCTGATTCTTCTCATAAGAACAACAAGAATGAGTTCATAAGAGTTGTTCCACCAAGAAGGCCTTTCACAACCCCATATCAAAATATCTTCCTTCGTTATTTTTTTTCTTGCAATAATTTTGGTCATAAAGCACTATATTGTAGAGCTTATGCAAGAAATTATCATGTGAGAGATAGAAATAGAGGTTCTTATAAGACCTAAAAGAATGATTATGTGAGCAACAAAATCAGAATTTCTCATGGGTTTTTTTATAGAAACTGCAACTCATTTTCTCCCCTACTTGATTACAATATTGAATGTTGTAAGTGAAATAACTATTGTCGCATAGCAAATGAATATATAAGTATCATAATAAAGTATCCTAAACAAAATCAGGAAGAAGATATCGATACCAAGTATAGAGAAGAATACACAAAGGTGTGGTAAAGGAAGCAAGAAGAACCAAAGAAGGAAGAATGTGGACTTCCAATGTATGCTCAAGACAAAGGACGTTAATGGTACATTGATAGTGGATGTTCAAAACACATCATAGGATATCATAGAAAATTTCTCACCCTAGAGGAAGAAAAAGGAGGCGGTGTTAACTTTGGGGATAATGCTTCTACAAGGATAGTTGGAAAAGGTATCATTAGTATTGATAATGGAAGGACTAAAACATAAAATGTCTTGTATGTTGAAGGGTTAAAAAAAATCTTCTAAGTGTCATTCAAATATGTAATCAAGATTATAACCTCACATTTCATTCTAAAGGATGTGAGATAAGGAATATAGGTTCATGAAGATTAGTGGAAAATGTAAATAGAAACCTGAGCAATGTATACATTCTTGATGAAGTCAAAGTAGAAAAATGTTGTATGGGACAAGTAAATGAAATATTGAATACATTGCCACCAAAGAACAAGTTGCAGATATTTTTACTAAACCCCTTCCCAGAGACACATTTGAATATCTCAGACAAAAGTTGGGAGTGATATCCCTCTCATCTCATCAGTAAATGGAAGCAGAAACTCAAGGGGAGTATCCCTTTACCATTGATGTCAAAGACAGAGAATTTGCACATAGAGGAAGAATTGCAAACACAAGGAGAGTTGCAGACGGGGAGAGTATTACATAATTGACTAAGGGTTTCCATCAATGAAAAAAGGGGAGATTGTTGGAAATATTGTTGTCATTGATGTCAAATATAGGGGGAGACTACATATGTCCAAGATAAAGATTGCAAGATGGAGATTCTTGGAAATATTATTTTTGGATTGTTGATGCTCAGTTTAGATACCTTATATTTAAATTCCTTTTTACTTTGAATACCTAGCTCAAATGGGAGCATGGGATATATGGTTGAAAATATTATTCAGATATCTTTCCAATGGTATATGGAACTCCCTATAACTCCATAGGAATGAGGATGTTAGAAAAATAGGATCGTGGAGCAATAAAATAAGACAAATGCAGAAATAAAACATAGAAGATACACAATACAATAGAGACACAGATATACGTGGTTCACCCAGTGTGGGCTATGCCCACCATAGAATTTCTAGTTCCTTCCTTTATTATTATCCAGCAAATGAAGGGATACAACCTACATCACACTCGTTGTAACTTCCTCTTCTTTCTCTCACAGTCTCATCTCTCATAATACAATATTCACAATGATTCATAGCCGCAATACAATTTTGTCATAAAAGAGGGTTTCCTTCTAGGGAAAAAAACCCTAACATAACTTCTATAGTCATATATGCGACCTTATAATGAATGGTTCATATTTACTATGAAATCACAATATACATTTACAAGGAAATTTTTCCTTCAGGGGCTTCACCCTAGAACCCCCACCAAGGGCCTTCTTTCCCCCAAACCCTGCAGGGGGGGAATCCCCCTTGCAACCCCCCTCATGTGGAGGGGTGTACAGTCTTCATGGGGTATAAACATGGCTGAAAAAAAATACCTCTAAATCAGGAAGATAATCAGGCTCCAAAACCAACAATATCTCACTTGTAGACTAATCACAACAACTCCATTGTTGTTGTATCTTCTAGACTATGATCCTTCTTGGACCTGGAAAAAATATCATCTTCACCTTCGTGCTTGAAGACCAACTAAAACTGAGCAGGAACTCAATATCTCCCTGGTTACTCCCTTTGTTAACATGTTTACAAGATTATGTCTAGTATGTATCTTTTCCAACTTCAAATGTCCATCTTCCAAGACGAATCGTATGAAATGGTACCTGAGCTGTATATGCTTAGTATTTGAATGGAAGGTTGAGTTCTTTGCAAGATGAAAGGAACTCTCACTGTCACAGTACAACCTGCTTTTATCCTTCTTCTTTCCCAATTCATCCATAAACATTTGTAACCAAATCATTTCTTTACTATCCTTTGTAGCAACAATATACTATGCTTATGTTGTTGAAAGTGCAACATACTTTTGTATTTTTGAAATCCAAATTACTGTTGTTCTACCTATAGTAAAAACTTACCATGTGGTGCTCCTCCTACTATCTTTATCACCTAACATATATGAATCAACATATCCATGTAGCATAGTGTCTAAACCTCCAAAACATAATGCATGAATAGAAGTACATCTCAAATACCTAAGAATCCACTTTATTGTCTCCCAATGTTCTTTACCTGGATTGTTCATATACTTTCTCACAACTCCCACTGCATGTGAAATATCTAGTCTTGTGAAAACCATCGCATACATCAAGCTGCCAACTATTGATGAATAAGGGACCTTGGACATGTATTATATCTCCTCATGTGTCTTGGGACACATTTCTTTGGTTAATTTGAAATGTTTGGCCAAAGGTGTACTAATTGTTTTTTCATTCTACATTCTAAACCTCTCCAACACCTTCTCCATGTACTCACCCTGAGACAATGTCAATTTGTGATTTTTCATGTCTCTTTTTATTATCATACCAAGGATTTTCTTTACAGCACCCAAATCCTTCATCACAAATGAATTAGCTAATTTCTTCTTGAGAACATTTATATCATGCATATTAGACCCTGCAATAAGTATGTCATCTACATACAATAGCAAGATAATATAGCTTCCATTTTCTATCCTTTTAAAATAAGCACAGTGATCAGAATGACATATACTATAACCGTGTTCTATCATAAACCTATCAAAGTTCAAATACCACTACCTTGGAGCTTGCTTTAGGCCATCCCTTCTTCAACCTGCATACCAAACTCACCTTCCCTTTGACCTCATACCCCTGTGGCTGTTGCATATAAATTTGTTCCTCCAAATCCCCATGGATAAAATTTGTTTTTACATCTAACTGTTCAAGATGAAAATCTTTCACTACCACAAGACTTAAAATAGTCCTAATTGAAGTCATTTTAACAACAGGAGAAAATATTTCATCAAAGTCTATACCTTTCTTTTGTGCAAACCCCTTTCCAAAAATTCTAGCCTTGTACCACTTTTTGCCTCCATCTTCTTCCTTCAACTTGTAAACCCATTTATTCTACAATGCTCTTTTTCCTACAGGAAACTGAACCAAGTTCTAAGTATGGTTATTTACCAAGGAATCCATTTCCTCTTTCATGCCTTGCTCTCACTTATTTTTAGTGTCTACCTGCATTACCTATTCATAACATTATAGTTCACCAGAATCAATCAACAATAAATAATACAATGAAGGAGAGTAGCGTCCAGGGGGTCTACTTAACCTAGTAGATCTTATAAAAATGCTTGCAAGAGTTTGAGGTACCTTCTTCTCCTCTTGTTGTACATTTTGATTTTCTAGTACCTTTGGAATTTCATTTTCTGTGATCTCATCAAGCACTGTGTATTCTATGTAGTGCCCAGATTTCAAATTAACGTTTAAAATTTCTTCCCAAATTTCTGTAATTTCTATAAGTCTTTAAAGAAGTAAAATATTCATAATTTACAATCTATCTCCATACTTACGTAATAAAATTTGGCAATAGGTACTAAATTTAAGTAAACAAACCATAAATTTGAGTTTAAATACCTTGCTCTGATGCTATCCGCAGCAGCTTGCTCCCTTCGCTTGAACCTATCTGCAACAGCTTGCTCCTGAAGACACCCCAAAACTAGCCACCCTACCGACTAGTACGCCTAGCCCTAGGACATCAATGGACGTCCTAGCCCTCCGAGCCCAAAACCTCTGCATCCCCGGTGCACTGTAAATCCCACTGTAAAATTTCTCTCTGTCCCAATACCCCCCAGTTCTCCACCTCTCGAATGCATGAAAAAATGAATCCCCCTCATACTCCTTCTCCACCTCCATTATTCCTCCTTCACCGCCCCTCACTTTTACTTCCACCTAACTCTTTATTACTCCTTATCCCTTTATTAATGCCTTATCCATTCATTAATTGCCTTATTAATTGTGTTATCCTTTCTTTAAAATGTTTCCCTTTTACGTATTGGTTATGTTATCCCCCTTTGGGATACGTAACCCCGTTTAACATTATATTTTATTTCCCCCACTTTGTTTAATACTTAATTAATCAATTAATTAGTGTAATCAAATTAATCATTAACCATTAATTTAATGCTTAATCAATTGACTCATAATAATTAATCATTCATTAACCCTCCTTGTACATTATTTAATAATATCCAATTAGAAATATTGTTTTATGATATAAATGCAATTTTAGATAATCTTTTAGGATTATTATTAAATTAACCATCTTAATAATTAGGGGTCATTACATACACCCACTTGTGAAACTAGATCCGAGTTAAGGTATATTATGGTACAAGAACAAGAACATGGTTCACACATTCATAACAAATGGCGACATTATTATTAAGTAAGTCAAGGAAACTCATACATGCTAGTGTATATGTGCAAGAAATGTATGTGTGGCTAGTACATACAATTCTTGTATATGTTCTAATAATCAAACTTTCACCCTTTAGTATTTTGTATGCATTCAATCGAGTCAGTAAGACTAGTCTTCTATAAAGACAACAATCAATTAATTATGTGAGAATTTCTTGATTACAATTATTTGGTTCAAATTTCATTTAAAACAATTGTGGTTTTAGTTTACATATTAATGAATATTCATATGCGTTTTCTTCATCAAATCCCACTGCAAGACATATCTCCACATGGCCTCAACTATTACTGCTCATTCTTCCTCCCTAACCTGCTTCCAACTCCATTCCTATCAGTCCTCTACTAGACTATCTTGGAACATCAACTATACTGACCTAACTACAAATGGGGCAGTGAAGTGGAGTGTGGCTATCTCGAATAGCTTCCTAGCGAGGCCGGCCGATCCTCATCTACGACACGGGGCGTGAACGACACCAAGATCCTCCAGGGACTTCAGGTTTCGGTGGATACATGGTGGAAAATGTCTCCACCCCTCCTAATCGGGTCTAGGGTCCACCCCTCGATGGCCCACCCTACAATGGAGAGGATACGGTGGGAAATGCCTCCACCTAACGAACAGGGGTCAACACCACACTGTGCGATTCACAGGTGACCTTCTTTGGAGGGGTTTGTCATCGTTTATTTGGTTTTGGGTAGTGTGGATTTTTGAAATCATGGCGATCCACATATCATAGCAATGCATCCAATCCAATACAAATTTCCAAATACAATATTCTTCATAATGCTTCGGTTAGTGTTCTGATATACCCTTTCATCATCATTACCACTTCGCTATTTCATAGCCCATAACTCTGATTGATGCGTAACACAAGCTCATATACATTTATATGCATTGTCATCGAGTAATTGCATACTAGCATCATTTTACTTTGGTATCTCTCATGCCAGATAAGTTAACATCAATTTTTTCAATTAGAAATGAACCTCATAATATCCATAATTCAATTTGCGGCACTTATTCTGAGATTATAATTTACTCAAACTAAATTTCATAATATCCATATCATCCAACAGCTTGTTTAAACATTCATTCAATTCACATTTTTCACAATGTGTGTAGCATATACATCATCATCAATAACATTTATACGTTCATAAAATTTACATTCACAATAGATCGCATTACATGTCATCATCAATAACATTTAAACATTCATAAAATTTACATGTATGTAGCAGGATGCATCATATACATCATCATAAAATAACATTTAAACATTCATAAAATTCATAAATTTTTAAAAGTTTAAGAGTATTCCTTAATAGTTTCATGACTAGAAAATAAAGTATATAGTCCTCGAGGTAGTCTGGCTGTCTAAGTCAAAAGGTGGTGTTACGCCACCCCACCTTGAGAAACATGTTCTCGGTGGTCAAAATAGTGAGGGATAATCTTGTTGTTGTAGTGTCTAGGCATCTTCCCAAGTAGCGGATCATGGACTATACTTGTCCCAATGGAACTCAACTTGATACACTAGGCGGTTCTGTTGTCGGGACTCTATGGTCCAATATCATGTGTTCTCTGGTGAGGGGTTCCCACATCCGACACACAGATTCCTTCCAATTTTCAGTCTATGTGATTCATCGGTAACAATGATGTAAAAGCCGGATACATGAAATGCATTATGGAGTTTTATCTGAGTGGGGTGGCAGTCTGGAGACGATAGACAGCGGGTCCAATTTTCTCTTGGATCACGAATGGTCCTATAAGCAAGAGTGACAACTTTGTCCCCTTCTGGCGAACCGTGTAATTGCTCTTATTAGGCCTGATCTTGAATAGGCTTGGTCTCCCACTTCATAACCTTGGTCAGTCCTGTGTGCATGCATAGCTTTTTACGTCTATCCTGTGCTTCCTTTAATCTCACGCTAATACGAATCACTTGTTCCTCCATTTCTGAATCAATTCATTGGCTGTTACTCGGTCTTCTAGTCTATCCCAACTCTCAGGTGTTACTTGGCCTCATTACCAAAGCCATAGGGCGGCATTCCGATGGATCTATGAAAGCTGTTATTGTAGGCAAGCTCTGCCAAAGGTAGGTACTTCTCTACTTGGGTATGATTATCCATCACATACATCTCATGTCTTCCATGACTTGATTTACCCTCTCAGTCTGTCCATCGTTTCCGGATGATAAGGCATTAGCCAAAGTTCAATGAGTCTAGCAGTATTTGTAAAACTTGTCCAAAATCTAGAAGTGAATCGGAGTCCCTATCTGAAAATGATCTTCTTAGGTGACCAGGTGCAAGCGGATAACCTCGTTTACAAACACGTGTGCCACATTTGTGACATCGTAAGTGTCTCTAGCAGGAATAAAATGAGCACTCTTGGTTAACTTATCCACTATCACAAGAGAATGGCATTGTGTCTATGGGATGTAGTGAAATGACCCACAATAAAATCCATAGAATGACTTCCCACTTGGACATAGGAACATCATGTGGTTGTAGGAGCCTGTTGGGTGATGGTGGTCGGCTTTCACTGTTGACACTCTAGGCATTTGGCGTGAATTGGACACATCGGCGTTCATGCCTACCCAAAACTCTTCATGTATCTGTACGTACATCTTCTTCACCCAGGATGTGCATAGATAAAGTGATCTATGGGCTTCCTTTGGTATGATGCTTCAAATATCCCATTCCTAGGAATGTACATCCTTCCTCGAAATCTTAACAATCAGTCGGTTTCCAAACTATACCCTTAGATCCTTTGGATCTAGCGCTTCCCACTTTGGATGTTTGAAGTAACCTTTTTACCAATTGTCTCCTTGGAGTTCTTCCAACACACGTTCCCTCATATTGACCTTTAAGGGTACCGAGGAGAAGATTCGTGGTCTCCTACTCAAGGCATCTGCGACCACATTTTCCTTTCCCTTGATGTATGATATGCTAAAATCATACTCACTCATAAACTCCTCCATCACCTTTGCAGCATTGGATCTCTTTGAGTGAAGAGATGTTTTAAACTTTGATGGTCTGTTTTGGTTCAAAGTTTAAGCCCAACTAAAGATAGATGCCTCCAAATTTGAGCTAGAATTGATACATATCTAAATCATGAGTCGCGTATGACTTTGCGTGCTTCTTCAACTTTCTTGATATAGCTATCACTCCTCCATCTGCATTAGCACAGCCCCCAACACTTGCTTCGAGGGGCATCCATCTTATTTGTAAGTCTTTTCCATATCCGTCACTCGTGAAATTGTGGTGCACTAGTTAGTAACCTCTTAAGCTCAATGGTACCACGTGCATTCTTGTCCATTCATATCATTACTTACGTACAAAGTGGTGATGGGTTTTGCTATTTTGAGAATCCTTCAAATCTCGATGGCAACACCTTTAGCCCATGAACTTCTCACCTCATGGGCATTTTTAAACACCGGCCCTCCGCAATGGCCTTTACCTTTTAAGGTCCATAGAGATTTCCTTCGGCAGGAGTAATTATGACTAAATAGTGGATCTCTTTCTGAAAGAAGGAACACTTGAGTTTCCCATGAATTTGTTTTCTCCTAAAGGCCGGGGACAACACTATTATGAAGTGTTCCTCATGTTCTCTTTCATTCTTGGGAATAGATAGGGATGTGGGTAAAAGACTTGTACCAAGCGGTATAAATTGCCACGGAATAAATGGATTCGCGAGGCTCATGAATCTTGTTGGCGCATTAATTGATCCGAGGTACCTGGCTCATTCGTAATGTCCAAACCCGGTTTGAGCCGTTACACAGGATATCGCTATTAATCCTTAAGCAGTGATGCCTAATGCGCCGTCGATCTTTTGAGAATCTGGCTAGCTCCTTTCATCGTCCGAAGAAGGTCTATTACGGCATCAGTGCCTATTCTTCTTCCTTTGTAGATGCAGGAGGTTCAAGTCTGTAGTCTATATATACCACAGTCGTGATCCATCCTTCTTCTTTACAAAAATTAAGATGGCCCCAGTAGACAGGCAATATTACAAGTCGATAACTCTTTTATTCATTGCAATTCCTACAAAGTTTATTTGTCATCCGGTTTTGGATAGTGGTTCTACACCGGGTTTTAGCTCAATAGTAAAATCAAGCTTTCTTTCTGGAGGTAACCCTGGTAGCTCATTCGTTGGGGAAAAACATCTTGAAATTATGACAAGACCGGATATTGTTCTAATGAGGGTCCCTTCCTATTTTTCATTGCCTCTACTACATAAATTTGACACCCTTGTCTCAAGCATCAATTGACCTTCATAGTTGATATAAAAGCGTAATGACACTTTTCTCGCTTATACCACTAGGTCCTCTATTGGTCTTCCTTCATCATCGACACAAAACACCTCTTCTTGTGAAACAATCTACTAAAGCTTCGATGGGATGCTAACCAATCCATTCCAATGATTAAGTCATCGTCCCAAAGGCGATGGCGTATACTTTCAACACAGTATTACACACTCGGGTCTACTACCTGATGTCGACACTAGGTCCTACTTCTTGTTTTTTCCTCTGAAGCCATCTCGAGTTGTTTAAATTCGTCGTGCTCGTAGGTTTCCAACCCCCTCTTTTCTAATGCGGATGGTGAAATGAAACTATACGTAGCACCCGAATCAAACAAATCTTAACATTGATATGGTTAGCGTACCTGACGACTCCACCACCGTGGATTGATGTTCAACAGCGGTTATTAACTGTTGCGTGAATATGGTGGCTACTACTTTTTCTCTCATTGGCGCCTTCCTTCTCTGTGGACGAACCTAATGGTAACTCCGGACAGTCCCGCGTTCAATATTAGGGTCCTTCGCATCTCAACAGGCAATACGAATTGAACCGGTGGAACAATTGTAGTATGTCTTTTGAAATAAGTTCCTTCCGGAGACCCTTGCTCTTGCTCACGATATGAGTGCGTGAGTCACAATGCGCAGTTGGCGATGAGCGAATCTTTGCACTTTCGCCCGTATTGAAATCCACAGCCAATAGCCATTGTTCTTAGTGCCGAATGCGTTACCATCACGGCGGTGTGAGCCCCTCTAGGAAATGTCTCGAGGGTCTTTCCTACAAATCAGAACAATGCGAGGAAATGTCGATCTTTTTGATCAAGTTCATATGTTCTTCCATTAGCACTTTCCCGCAGCCTCGCGCTCTTTTGAAGGCGACTTCCACGTCCTCACCTTCGGCTCTTATCTGGGGTTCAATCCATAGATGGCCTTTCACTGTCGTTGGTCACTATCCTTATACGACACATATTTGGCAGTTCCGCCGGCGATCTCATATTCTTCTAAGTTTGTTTCCACGTAGGCATGAAATGCCCCAACACATTTCTCATAAATGATGCGCCCGGTAGATTTTTCCTCCTGAACCTTTCCTCGAAGTTCCCAAGATCGCAGTAATGGGGTAAAGATGCGATTGTCTTTCTAAGTTGCGCCACCAGTTCAAAGCGTTGTCTTTTAACTGAAAAATGGCGATCTTAGCCTTTGAATTAGACGCATAGTCCCTTAAGGCAAAACGCACAGTCATGCCTTCTAACCATGCCTCCGCACGTTCCGCTGGCGTGACCCTCGACAAACTCCGGAAGTTTGATCTTTGCAATTCTCGAGTAATGTCTTCAAGTGGAAGTCCCCCCCCCTGAATCCCTTGAAACAGCGTCTGGTCTCGCTCCAGACGATTGAAGTTTCCACTTTAGTTCATCGGTTGTAAAGCCCCTTTAAAGTCGTTGATGGCTTCCAGCGGCCCATGATATCGAAGGCGATTTGGTGATGGTGGTAATTGGTGGCGGTACCCCGACGGCAGCTTCCCCACCTCGACCTCCTCGAGTCATGACCATCCTGTGTGCTTTGACGCATCAGCCAAAGTTGTGAGGGTGAGTTCCGGGATGTTTTTAAATTGGTGCTACTAAACTTTAGAAGCGAAGGGTTGGTAGTTTTCTTTACTTATGCGTAAGCGAGGCGTTGCTCCATCAGTTGGCCGGTTAGGGTTAGGTTTAAGCATCTAAGCTTAGTTTCTTCGCCCTACGAAAATAACTATTGGTACATTTGCCTTGTAGCTACGTTAATAGCCTCTCGCGACTTCCTAGGCTTACGCTCCTGATGAGTATGTCAGTTCACTCCACTACTGTGCCTATCATAACTTCAATATGGTCCCTCGTTGGTCAACTTCAATATTGTTGACCTCTTGAAATGGATTAGAAAGAAGGTGAAACCCCTTCGATTAATGGGTCACGAAGAAAACAACCTTAATTGGTAGCAAGTGGCAACCTTGAGTTGAAGTGGGTCTAGCGATTAACTGTTCTGAAGCAACAATTAGTGAGATCCTTAATTGATTAACGTAGTATATGATCCTTGACCTTTAGCGAGATCCTTCCTTGGCACTTAGTTTGAGTGTTTCCTTTACGACTTAATCTCAAGCTTTTCGTGTTATCACTATGGTGTTTAGTGGTCATGTTGTCAATGATTTATTGAGTTGGGACTGGTGAGAAAACCTCAAAACCCTCTTTTTTTAATACTTCAGTAGTACTTATAATAATCACAATTTAACTATGTTTAATCCTTATATATAATAATTACAATATAATCACTTTTAATAATCATTAAAAGTGATTATATATGATTAATGATTATTACAATATATAATCACTTTTAATAGTCATTAATCATATAATCACTTTTAATAATTACATAGTTTAAAACTATACTTTTTTTCAATTAACTATACTTAATTACAATTTACTTTATATATTATTATGGTAATTATTTATAAAAATTGTATATATATATATATAAATCTTATATGCAAATTAACTATATTAAATGAATATTAAGCAGGAACATTAATACAAATTTATACCAATGTACAATGTACAAATTTATCTGAATAATACCTAGAATTTATACAATGTTATACAAATGAATATAATACAGATTTAATACAAATTTGAACATTAAACAAACGATATATTATACAAATTTAAACGTTAACGAGGAACAAAATTAACAAAATATGAAGGGGCCCGGCGGCTAAGTCTGGCGATGGGCATAGCATCACGACCACGTGTTTCTCCTTTATTCGAGAGAATAAAATACTCGATACCACTCAACCCTAACTCTCGTTTTGTCTTAGCATTTAGCTTCCAAAACAATCAAGCTTGCTCGTTTTCATGGTACTATTGTCACTTCTGTTGTACTTGGCATACGTCTGCTAAGTTGAAAGATAGGAAGCCTAATGAATTCTAATATAATGTAAGCAGCTAAGATAAATTAATCTGTGCAGGAGAAATTAGGATGTGGGTATACGAAGAGATATTGCCAGGCGGGAACAAGCTTACAGATCTCATCAACCAAACTAATGTAATTTCGTTTTCTATTCTGCAAGACAAGTTGGAAGCTAGGATCCAAGATATAGATGTTATGTAGATCTGTAGATCACTAAATTTTAGAAAAATAGTGACTGCCACTTACACAATTTTTATATATTGAACTACATGCCTAATTCTGATATTTGAATGTCAACTCTTCCTCTGTGTTTATGCATAGCATTTGTGTTCCAAAGATTTCTCTATAAAATCACGGGTTATTTAATAGTTATTTTGTTTTCATTTCTGTGAGGAGAAAATCGGTATCTACCCAATATAAAATTTCGAATTGACGTGGTAGCAGTCGGATCGGAAGTCGCGGTACTTGTTAAAGAGAGCGCCTTATCGTTTCTGTATGTTTCTATGATAATTGCTCCTCGGTTTGATTTGCCCACGGTTGATTCCTCAATCCTGAGTTAGGATGCAACCGTACTGAAGTATTTGACTCCTCATGGAGTTTGTGGGGTTTATGCAAAGAATAAAGGAAAAATAAAATACATGCTATACGTTTCTCGATTAAGGGAATGGAGATACAGTCGCCAATTTGCTGCTTTATCATCATATCTTTTTTCTACTCTCCTAGATGAATATTTTGATAATTTGATGTCATGGGTGCACTCACTTTAAAGAGGAGGAGCCGTGCATGATATCCATCCTTATAACTGAACAACTTGGCATAGATTTCTCTGTTCTTATGGTTCCTAACATTGCCAACGAGGTAGGCTTTTAATTTCTGTGCTAAATTGCGTGAGGCCTAGAAAAGTTATAGTACTTCTTGATCTCCTAGGTGGCAATGGAGAAGTTGAGCGAGGCAACTGTGGGATACAGAAAATCCAAGAGGATTGCAGATAAATGGGTTCAACTATTCAGTACACCTTACTTCTTGGTCTCATACGTAAGCTTTCTACCCCGATATATCTATGCGTGTGTGGATAATTTAAGCAGCATTTCATCATTTTCTCGAAAGACAGTTTGCAGAAGCAAGGGAAGACTAGTTGGCATTTGTTGATATATGTTTTAGAGAATTCGGTGGTCGTGTAAAAAAAATTGGATAACATTCAATGAGCCCAATGTATTTGCCTCTCTTGGCTATGACGGAGGCATCATAGCTCCTAAGCGTTGTTCGATTCCAGCAGGCTGTTGCAAGACCGGAAATTCAACGATTGAGCCATATCTTGCAGGACGTTACATGCTGCTATCCCATGCAGCAGCTGTGGAATTGTACAGAGATAAGTATCAGGTACGTTACATGGGGAAAGTTATGTATATAGCATATCCCTCTTCCTCGCCCATTGCGAGATTAGATTATCATATACTCTGTATGTATTTACAGGTCAAGCAAAAGGGATCGATTGGCTTAATAATTTTGTATTAGTGGTATCGGTCTCTAAGGGATCGATTGGCTTAATAATTTTGTCTCAGTGGTATCGGTCTCTCACAAACACAATACAAGACATAACCGCTACTCAAAGAATGACGGATTTCGAAATCGGTTGGTAAGTTCCCGTTCATTTTTTTTTTTCTAATCTGATAAGGATCCCTTTTATGTTGAATGCCTGAAAACATGCTTCTGAATTTAAGTAATACGTATATAGGTTCATCTTAAGTAATACGAACAGGTTCGTCTTAAGTAATAGTGATGCGTTTTTCTATTTTGTTGGTAAAGGAAGTTCGTCTTAAGTAATACGTATACAGGTTTCTAGATCCGCTTATATATGGGGACTATCCGAAAATAATGCGACAGATCGTGGGCTCACGATTGCCCTTGCTTATAGAGAAACAGAGTCGGGAAATACGACAATCATTTGATTTTATAGGCCTTACTCACTACTCAACCAACTATGTGGAGGATGCTCCTGTTGCGCATGCTAATAATTATGAAAGCGATTACTTCACAGATTTGTCCGTTTGTGTGACAGGTATCAGACTGACTGTCTTTTTGTATATTTTGAATGACTATTAGAAGATTTCCGACTGGGAAACCATAGAAGTTAGGTCTCTTCAGAGTCCATATTACCTCTTAAAGATCTTTTTCAATTTTTTCAAGTTCTGGGTTGGAGAATTATGTTTCTGTATACGAAAATCTGTAATGTTGGCATTGTTGCCTTCTATTTGTACAGGATATCCCGACTTGAGTTGTAAAGACCAATTAATAGTGAATTTCATTTGGTTTGCAGGCGGGACTGGAGCTAGGGCTTGGAGTTGTTTGCAGGTTGAGCGGAGGGCAATTTGAGCTTGGAGTTTTGGCCCTTTAGGCTCAGACTTCAAACCTACGCTCTGATACCAGATGTAGTGCCCAGATTTCAAATTAACATTTAAAATTTCTTCCCAAATTTCTGTAATTTCTATAATTCTTTAAAGAAGTAAAATATTCATAATTTACAATCTATCTCCATACTTACGTAATAAAATTTGGCAATAGGTACTAAATTTAAGTAAACAAACCATAAATTTGAGTTTAAATACCTCGCTCTGATGCTATCCGCAGCAGCTTGCTCCCTTTGCTTGAACCTATCCGCAACAGCTTGCTCCTTAAGACACCCCAAAACCAGCCACCCTACCGACTAGTACGCCTAGCCCTAGGACATCAATGAGTGTCCTAGCCCTCCGAGCCCAAAACCTCTGCAGCCCTGGTGCACTGTAAATCCCACTGTAAACCAACTCTCCCAAAACTCCCCGTTCTCCCTTCTCGTCCAATGCATGAAAAATGAATTTCCCTCTTATCCCTAATCCTTCTCCCTCCCTTATGCCTCCTTCACCGCCCTTCCATTTACTTCCCCCACCAAAAATCTTATCCCTTTATTAATGCCTTATCCATTCATTTATGTTTCCCTTTTACGTATTGGTTACGTTATCCCTTATGGGA
>SNQJ01S0065337.1:7738-27887 GCA_010110895.2 Picea sitchensis | reverse complement strand
ATCACAATTTTAGATAATCTTTAAGTTGATATTAAATTAACAATGTACCAATAATTAAGGGGTCATTACATTTCTAGTTTTTTCTTTTTTCTTGTATCTTTTTCCCTACAATTGATCTTTCTACATGACCTTCTCATTGAATGTAACATCTACTCCTAATGATTTGTGATTTTCATAATCCATAAGTGATAATAAAATCATTAACATTGTATCAATAAAGAGGTACACTTCTTGGATTTTGCCTCAAGCTTTGTTCTATTTTCTTTATCAATATGGACGATGTTTCTAACGAAAGTCTTAAAAGAATGGTTTACATTTTTACCTATCCATTCCTACTATGGAATTCCGCATCCAAAGAGCTTGAAGGTCATTTTCTTATTAAGTAAGCGATATCTACAACATCGCCGGAACTTTAGGGCAATGACGTACAATCTCATACTCCTTACATGCTCCATAGTTGTTTTGTTCATCCTTTCTAACACACCATTTTCTTGTGGTGTTCCCTGGTATCTTCTCTCTATGAGAATCCCATGGTATGAAAGTAATCATCAAACTCCTTGTTGCAATATTAGGATCCATTTTATGATCACGAGACACTTCAAACTTCTTTCTGTCTCATTCTCAACCAAAGCTTTCCATTTTCTTAAAGTATCAAAAACATTATTTTGTCGAGATGCAATAAACCAAGTTTTTCTAGTTGCATCATCAATAAAAGTAATATAATAATGAGAGAGACCAAGAGAGGATGATACATGAGTTGGTCCCCATGCATTTGTATGCACAAGCTCTAACTTTCACTCTTCTTTTATTTTATAACTCTAAGAAATCTAACTCTCTTTTTGTTTTCCATAAACACAATGCGACACTTCAACCTTTTTCCTGTCTCATTCTCAACCAAAGCTTTCCATTTCTTAAAAGTATCAAAAACATCAGATTTTTGTCGAATGCAATAAACCCAAGTTTTTCTAGTTGCATCATCAATAAAAGTAATATAATAATGAGAGACAACAAGAGATGATACCTGAGTTGGTCCCCATACATTTGTATGCACAAGATCTAGCCTTTCACTCTTCTTTTCTTTTCCAACTCTAAGAAATCTAACTCTCTTTTGTTTTCCATAAACACAATGCTCATAGAAATCCAAATCAATTTGTTTAAGATCTGGAAACAAATTTCTTTTGTGAAGTATATGCATCCCCGTCTCACTTATGTGTCCAAGGCTATGATGCCACAATTTTGTATCCACTCCTGTAGAAGCCAAAAATATAGAAGAATCAGAATTACCAGTACATAAATACAATGTACCTACCTTCTCTCTTTTTTCTATCACTAGTGAAGCTTTGGTGACCTTCCACACCTTATCTCTAAGTATGGATATACAACCTTCACTTTCCAACTGCCCTGTTGAAATTATATTTTTCCTTATATATGGAACATGTCTTACATCTTTCAACAACCATTGGTTTTCATTCCTTTTATTTATTTTTACCTTTCCCATTCCAACAATTTTGCATGGTGCATAATCACTCAAATGAACCTGTCCAAAATCACCTTGAACATAATCTACAAAATGTTTCCTATGGGGTGTGGCATGAAATGAAGTCCCTGAATCTACTACACAAGACTCAAAAATACTATCTACAGAAACACTCAAAGCATCTTATTACACATCTCTTGTTACATTTGGTTCCTGATTTTTCTCTTGTTGTCCATCTCTTTGTTTCTTTGGAGATCTATCGTCTTTCTTCAGATATCCTTTCTTCCCACAATTCCATCACTCTATCTTTCCCAGTATGGATTTGGATCTTCCCTTCCTAGAATTCCCACGGTTCCCTGAGCCCTTTCCTCTATCCTCTTGTCTTCCCTAGTTCTCCATGTGTAACACATTACCTAATGTCACACATGTGCTTTTCCGCCACATTTCCTCGCTAAGGATAACCCCAAAAACATCATCAAATTTTAGAGTGTTTGAACCAGGGACAGAGTTACTTACAGCCATGACCAATCCATTCCAACTTTTCGGCAATGAGCACAAGATTAGAAGAGCCCTGACCTCATCATCAAAGTCCACTTTTACAGAACTTGGATGATTGGTAACTGTACTAAATTCATTTAAAAGATCTGCAATAGACCCACCTTATGACATCTTCATATTAAATAATCTCTTCATTAGAAATATCTTATTGGACACCGAGGGTTTTTCATAAAGTTTATCCAATGTGTCCACGAGATCCTTCATTGTCTTTTCTTTCGAAATTTTGAAATCCACCGACGTTGCCAGGCTCAGTTGTATTGTTCCTAGTGCCTTTCTCTAAGGAACCTCCCATTCTTCATCCTTCATGGTCATCAACTTATTTTCTATTCTACCTAATGGTAGGAATAGATCATTTTGATATAAATAATCTTCCATCTGCATATTCCATAACTGGTAGTTTTGGCCATTAAATTTCTCGACTGGTAGTTTTGTCCATTAAATTTCTCAACCCTAAACTTTCCATCTTCCACCATTTCTCCCACTCGAACCAGGAACCCTCTTTTCCTGCAAGTTACCTTTCACTCTGATACCAGTTGTTATAAAAACAGGATCGTGGGGCAATAAAATAAGACAAATGTGGAAATAAAACATAGAAGATACACAATACAATAGAGACACAAATATACGTGGTTCACCTAGTGTGGGCTACTTCCACCAGAGAAATTGTGAGGTCCATCCTTTATTATTATCCATCAAATGAAGCGATACAACCACTTGCACACCCATTGTAACTTCATCTTATTTCTCCCACAATATTCTCTCTCATAATACAATATTCGCAATGATGTACAGTCACAATACAATTCCCTCATAAAAGAGTGTTTCCTTCTAGGGAAAAAAACCCTAACATAACTTCTACCATCAGATCTATGACCTTATAATGAATGCTCCATATTTAATATGAAATTATAATACACATTTACAAGGCAATTTTTCCTTCAGGGGCTTCACCCCCGAACCCCTGCTTTCCCCCGGACCCTGCAAAGGGGGGAATTCCCCCCGGGTGGAGGGTTGTACAGTCTTCATGGGGTATAAACATGGATAAAAACAAATACCTCTGGATCAGGAAGATAATCAGGATCCACAACCAACAGAGGAGATACGAAATATTTTGTCAAGTCAACCCAGCCATAAAGTACAGGTTGGCCCAGCCAGTTTTACAAGTCAGCCCCATAAGTGAACCCAGAAACACTATAGATATATGATAGATGTGCACATTTGAATAGAATCCAAGTAGGAAGAGAAAGTACAAGTGTGCATAATAGATATGAGGTGTGCAAGAGGATATGTGGAATATTATTTTGGTCTAAAGGTGCAAGAGGGTCTTTCTTTGGGTTTTAACGGTGTGCTATGAAGGACTAAGGTCCATGATGCTGCAAAGTGCATTGTTTTGAGGTTGGGATGCTGCAGTATGGAATTATATTCATGGATTGATGCTGTGATTTTTTCTAGGGAATGAAGGCTAAATATTACTAGGGTTTGAAGCTATGTCTGGGGTATGAAGCAAGGAGAGGTGTTGGAGTATGAAAGTTAAGGGTATGATGATGTTTTGAAATGCATGAAGTATGAAGCATGTAGGTGAATACGGAAGTACTATGTGTATGAATATCTTATATTAGTGCCTATATAGGTCTTATTGAGTTGGTGCTCAACTAAGGATATTGGTGTCTCAGGTAGGTTGGTGCTTACACGAGTTTTGTTGAGTTGGTGCTCAACTGAGGAGATTTTTGTCTCCAGTAGGTTGGTGCCTACACAATATATTGCTAAGTTGGTGCCCAGCTGAGGATATTAGTGTCTCCATTAGGGTGGTTCCTACAAGCTTTGTAAGAGTAGGTTGGCTCCTACAAACATTTATAAAGATAATTTTGTGTGGTTTTCTCCCACCAGGGTTTCCAAGTTAAAATCTATGTACCGTGATTTGAGTTTACATGCATTTAGTTTTTTAAATTTAATGGATGATTGATGAATTCTCAATTAAAGTAAAAAGTATCTTATACTAATTCACTCCCCCTCTCAGTATAAGCATAAGTTCAACAATCCATCCATGAGAAAAATAGTAGTTGTGTAGTTAAAGATTCTAAGAGCTTCAAAGGCCATTTCTCTTTAGGATCCCTCAAATATAGTGAGATCATTGAACATTAGATTTCAATTTTCTTCAAAATAAAAAGTACATGATAGTGTTTTTTTCTATCCAAGGCAATAAGCAATATTGGTCATCACTTTTAAAATTCATGATTAGTAAATCTCTAGAGATTTGGATTATTGGATTGTGAAACCAAAGGAGAAATCTATTGGTCTCTATTCCTAGTATCATAATAAATAAATTGAGGGTATTATGGAGCACAACAACAACTTTGATGTTATTAAGCCCAAAAATTAAAAGTTCACCTAGTCTATTAAGAGATTTAGAGGAAGTTATATGGATGAAAGGTTTTATATATTTCTTGGTCCTTGGCTCACTTCTTAATGAGGGCCTTTATTTAAATTCTTACACCATGTATGTAGTTACCTCAAATCACAACCCCATTTTCCTCAAGATAACCAAGAAAAGGCAATGAAGCCTAATCGCCATAAAATTTAACCTCGATTAGAACTCTAGGAATGTTGATGTTTGGACAACATCGAGAAGACATTGTCTTAGATTAATAATTAATAATATAATTATTGATTATTAAATACTATATAATAAGTAAATGATAATAATAAATAGTTATTGATTATCCAAGGGACGCATCCTTTCATGGATGGTCACCATATGTTCTCTATATATGGAACACTCGTCATTGTAATAATATATCGATCATATCTCATATGAAGAAAAAAAACATGGTATCAGAGCAGGATTGGGCCTGACTCCCTCACGGGAGGGCCCAGGAAAATGGTAGATAGATTGAATGGATTGTTGCAATATGTTTGTAGTAGTGTGTTGTTTTTCCAAAGGAACTAATGTCCAAAGGAAATGAGGGTACATATACATCTCATGTGAGACTGCAAGAATGCAGTTGGAGAGAGAAGGTCAAACCTATGTACGAGGCATTGGATGCCCATGATGCATGAGAATAATCATGTGATAACTAATTCATTTTTTATGACTTTATCGGTCCTTGGATTGTTATTGGATCTCTTAGAGACTTATATTATATTGTCTACACTGTTTTTTTTAAATCCATCTGTTCATTCCTTTGATTAGAGTGAATCCACCAATTGTAACAAATATGAATAGCTTAGCGGAAAATGATCAAGCAAAGAAACCATCTCATGGACCTTCAAATGGCAGAGAGAACAACGGACCATCTATTTTAACGAGTATGGTGATTTTCAAATGGGGTATCTTCCAACTTCCCAGTTTAGATATTTCTCTACTACCCCCTTAGGTGTTGGTTGGGTCCTTGGAAAGTGAAGGTTTACAATGTATCAGTGGATAAGGTGTTCTATGAGTCTATTTATCTTGCAAGACACTGACATAATGTCTCTATGGTAGTTTGAATTATGTTACATGGGCTACAAAATATCAAATTTATAAATATTTTTCATATTTTTTCAAAGAGAGAAAGTTGGATTGAGATATTATTGTGTTGTGGGAGAGGTGCGGGCTAAGGCTATAATGGAAGTGGCGAGTAGAATTAGTGGCTCCTTGGGAAATGTGAATCCCTCATCCTCTACATCTATGCCTTCAACAATTCTCAACTATGTTCCCCATTGCATGGGCATGACTCTGATCACTCCTTCCCTATCGCTTGTAGCCATCCTCGGCCACACCCAATCTTCTTAGACGATAAAATTCGTTAAGAGGACATGTGATGAAGTAGTCATGATTGCAAACATAATTTGGTTACGAGTGCTTGAGCCTACTTTCATTCACTGTGACAATCAAATTTGTGTAAGACTATAAGTGAATCCAGTTTCTCATGACAAGTCAAAGCATGGTTGGTGTGCCAGTAATCGTTTTGGACCAGGGTTCTCCTAGAAAGAGGGAGCCATTTGGAACATGCAGAGAGGAAGACATGGAGGGAAATACCTTCTAAGATGATATCAAAGAGAGACATTTCCAGAAATGATGATCAGAGACATGAAGTCTCTAGGAGCAATGTACCTCATAGGACGGGACCATGCCAAATAGTAGAGAAAGTTCTAGTGATCATGGATACAGCCAATCAAGACCGACTATAGCACAACTATGGTGATAGATCCAAGTAGAGGAGGCGATACTACATCCAGAGGGAGCATAGATTGAGTTACCGCTAGAGAAGGAGGAAGAGAACCTTCGAGTGTTGCTTCACTTTTGGATTTTCCATGGTTTCCTAGTGTAATGGGAAATAGACTTATGTGGCCTTGGGCATAGCAAAAGAAGAGTACATTTCACTGAGTGTGGCAGCCTGTGAAGCATTGTGGCTTTGCAATCTCCTTACAGATTTATTTGGACATGTACTGGATTCCATTGTTATTCTGAGACATGGTGCAGAGCAAGTCAGTATCGGTGTAGTACCTTCCTACAGATGAGCAGGTTTTTTATGTTCTTACCAAACCAGGACAAAGTTCAAGTACTTTTTTGATAGACTTGGCATGGCAGAGAACTCCTCCCTCGCTGAGAGAGAGTGTTGATGTTTGCATATTCCTGAGATATTCTCCAGGTCATACTCCTCTGTGACTGAGTTGAGTTGATCTGTGAGGACACTTATCTAAGAAGGGATATTGGGTTTGGGATTATAACCCAATGTCCCTTATGGAGATCACATGAGCACATGTCAAGGGAGTTGACCTTGACGTCACACACTATGGGGAGTTGAACCTAGTGTTTCTAGAGGGAGTAGCCTCTATAAGTACGTCCACATTGGAGTTCCATGTGTGACAGACATTCTCCAGATCGCACTCCTCTATGACTGAGTTGATTTGATCTATGAGGACACTTATCTGAGAAGGGATAAGTGGGTTTGGGCTTATAGCGTAATGTCCCTTGTGGAGAGCACATCAGGACATGTCCCTTATGGAGATCACATGAGTACATGTCAAGGGAGTTGAACTTGACGTCACACACTATGGGGAGTTGACCCTAAGTGTTCCTAGAGGAAGTAGCCTCTAGAAGTCCACATGGGAATGCCATGTGTGACAGGACTTTTGCTACTATGGTGGTTGTGTACCATTGGCAGAGATTGTATGTCTCTGGATAGTATTTGTGTGCTACTATTTTATTACAGAGTATATAGTGGACTACTAGATGAAGACATCATGGAAATATGCCTCCCTAGATAAGAGGGAGTGTTGATGTTTCATCATCGGGTGGACCTTCTCCTAGATTGGGTTGAAGACCAAGGGAGATAGGATACATTTATCATAAAGGTGCACTTGTGGTAAATAGGCCAAGGTGTAGTCCTTCCTTGATTGTGACAAGGAATAATATGGACTCGAGGTGATTGAGGTTCTTTCCACGTGTCAGTGAGCATCAGGATAACATTCACTCATAGATGTGTACCTGTGGTGAACGATCTCAGTGTGGTATTTGTCCTATTCATGGTGATTTGACAAGGAATGATAAAGACTCAAGATGCTAGATTCTATCACATGCAAACCCAGAGTGAGACTAATCTCAGAGAGATTCAATTGGCTCAGAGGGAGAGTCGCAGAAGGAGTTTCCCCTCAGTTCAGGTGGGAGAGAGATGTCTCCCAAGACTAAAATACAAGTATCATGAGTCTAGGGTAAAGTTTATATACTTTAGAGACAAGCTTGGAATGATGCAGAATGTCTCCCTCGTTGAGAGGGAGTGTTGATGTTTGGACAACATCGGGAAGAAATTCTCTTAGATTAATAATTAATAATACAATTATCGATTATTGAATACTATATATAATAATAAATAGTTATTGATTATACAAGGGATGCATCCTTTCATGGATGGTCGCCATATGTTCTCTATATATGGAACACTCATCATTGTAATAATATATCGATCATATCTCATATAAACGAAAAACAACAAGGAATGGGTTCATGGACTTGATTAAGAGCTCTTGGAACTAACCTTCAAAAAGACTTGTGACAATGTCCCATACTTAACCGAAAATATCCAAAAGTTAGAGAAGGATATAAGGCTCTGGATTCCAAACAAACATACTAATTAAAAAAAGAAGTTTTGCAAATAGAAACTTGAGGAAGTCCAACTAGATATTTAAGTGAAAGGACTACATAATAAACTAATGGACTAGGAGGAAAGATGTAGTTGAAAGTTATTTCGAGAAAAAGAGAAGAAAACTATTGGAGGTTGAAATCCTAGTGTTTAGTGTTCAGGTTAAATGTAGGGAATTGAAATACCAAATATTTTTACAAAAAGGAAAACCATAGAAGGTTTTACAACTATATGGAGGAATCATTTAATTATTCAATGTGCCTAGAGAGGTTAATATGGGGTACCTGGGGAGGTTCCAAGGAACAATGAATGTAATATGGCCATAATAATGGAATAGGTCCACTATATAATTAAAATGAAACAATATAATAATAAGGGGTAGTTAGCATAAACCCCTAGGAATACTCATGAGAAAGTATAAATACACATGAATATCATTGTATTGGGTGTTTGGATTGTATTTTCTTGTAGCAAGAATGGCTTGTGGAGTGATTCCTTCCATAAGGAATATTGGATAGTGTTTCCCTACCTTAAAGGTCCTCTCTATATTCGTGTGTTGTTCATGGTGAATGTTTTGGTATCTTGGATGTTCAAGGGTTTATTTTTTAAGTTAAGGGCTATATTCTTTCTTATATTTTTAATTTTTTCTATAAATCATAATGAGGAAATAATATCAAAGTATGTTCAAACTAAACAAGAAGTGTATCTTTATTTCTAAAAAAATTGCTAAGAAGAATCTTATAGGAAAAGGGCTCAAGTAAATTTTGAAAACCATCCCAAATATTCTCTCTCAAGAGGATATAAACTTACTTCATCAACCAATAACTCTTGCAAAGTTGGAAAAAATATTCTTAGTTTGACTCACTTAAATTAGTTGAAGAAGCTAGGATGAACATGTAGTGCCATGTTTTCTTTGACTAGTTTTACATATTGGATCTTATTATTTGAGGGAATTTTATTTACAAAATGACTCAATTTATTGACAAGTGTAAAGTTCTTGACTATTTTTTATTTGCTTTAACTAATGTAATGATATATATTAATTAGTTTTATTTTAATGTTTATATGATAAATATGCATGGATAAATTGTACAATGATATAATGTAATTGATGATGTTAATTTACATTGTTATGATACATTGAAATGAATGTGTGTGTGTGTGTGTGTGTGTGTGTGTGTGTGTGTGTGTGTGTGTGTGTGTGTGTATTAGATACATTAATTTCCAGATGCTACTAATGGTTTTTCTAGTGTGACATGGAAGCCACATGTGTGCATTGACGTGGGATTGTGTCAACATTGTATGGGCCCCATATTGAGTGAGGATATTATAATATGTCATGTGGATAATGATAAGATTAATTTACAATTATGTAACTATTTAATGTGTTGAATTCAGTATGTGAAGGTAGAGGGAGTATGCTTTCCAAATATTCCACACATCGGTAATGGGATTGTATGGAATTTGTGCATTGTATCAATAGGAGAAGAGGAACAACATTCCTATTTCCACATACTAGCACTCATTTTCATGTTCCGAGTTGAAAATCTCATGACACTTTTACCCAAAGACTGCATGTTGGTGTTAGGGTAGGCCCCAAATTCAATCACTCACAAGGTTGGTTGAGGGGTGCATAATAAGGTGGCATCCTTATTCCTTAATGACCATTAGTCTCCCAAAAAGGTAGTAACAAATTCAGTTAACATGGTCTCATTTGTTACACCATTCCCCCCAACAAAGAAAGTTACATGCATGAAAATGTCACCCTAGTACTTATCAAAAAGTAACTCTTGAAACGCATGGAGAAGCATGGTGCCCTTGGTATCAAATTAAAGTTGTTAAGCATACATGAAAAAGACGTTCGACTAAGCATCTGCATTCTATTTAGTTTGGGAAAAGTTAAAATGAATGGTTGATTGATTGAGCATATAGATCATTACATGTTTCATAAAATCAATAATATAATAGTTTATTTAAAATCCATTCGAAAAATAAATGCATTTTAAAATGTATATGAAAAGGAAAAGAAAGTAATTATAATTAACCAAAGAATAATTAATAGTGCACCCATAAATCAAGGAAAAGAAATAGGAACAAGGAATTCAAGTTCAAATAGAAGTGTGGGAAAAGAAAAGTGGGCTTGTGAGATATTAAAAAGAGTAAATAACCTACAAAAGTAGAGACTACATGCACACCCACTCAAATAGGAAAAAAGGAGGAGATCAAGTGACGTGGATTTAACCACTCATGAGTAGATTTCAACACCAACATGTGAATAGAAAAACATTTGAATGAATTTTATGAAGCTAGACACTAGCTTATAAAACTTTACATAAAGAAAACTAACTCAACAGATTTAGGAGAGAAATGTTCACTGGATCTTAAGAACTGGAATCTAAGCACAATAATATAGATAGGTGGAGAAATGATCTCAATTACTACATGAGAATAAGAAATCAAAAGGCTTTGTCACTCTCAAACTCAATAAAAATATCCTACTCAAATAATAATTAGAAATACATTTGCTCAATATACTTATGCTAAGACTAAGGACTAAAATGTCCATCAACAAGGGAATGTCTAGAAGTAGAAATGGGAATTGTAGTAGTTGGGTTAGGAATAATCACTATTTTGTATTTTTAAATGAGGATTTAATTGTGCATGAATAATAGGTAATTAATAAATCAGAAAATTACATTTTTTTCATGATATGGACAAGTGGTTTGAGCCACAAAGCCTATAAAAATAAAGCTTGAGAAAGAGAGCTCACAATTTTTGCACCCTAATGTTGGATGGTTGTCATAATACTAAACTTTCTATTGGTGATTGTTGATGAGATTGGTCTACTAGAGAGTGTCCTTGAGGTTGGGATTTCCTCACAAGTTTGATATGTGTACTCTCTTTTTATTTTGTTAATTGGTACCCTTCATACAATCCCATTACACCTTGAGGGTCTTTGGGGAAAGATAGTACCCATTGGAGTTGGTAGGGTGGTCAACCAATGGACTATCCAACAATTGGTTAGTTGATGCAAATAAGGATTTGGGTTCACAATTCAAGGATTCGACAAATCAGGAAATTATTCTATTGTAATTCTTATAATTCTATTTTTATGAATTACTATATATTAATTTAGTCAAATTATAAATTGGTTATTATTTTAGGTATGATATTTATTCGATATTATGGATATATTGTTATAGTTTCAAATGGAATTTGTATCATCGATTTTCTCTCTTTGTGTGTGTAAGTTGAATGACTCATACAAAAAGTGGTACTTAATAGAATGGTTATAATATAGTTATTTTTAAATACAAAACTTCTCCTATCATTTTCAAAATATATTGTGCACTCATAATTGCTCTATTATCTATTTTTCATTCATTACAATGGTTTGGTGTGCAATCTTGCATCCATAAGAATGGTTTCTCCTTATTAAAGATTGTGATGTGCATTATTTTGTCATTCTCTATAAATTATAAGAGGATATAAAAATCTCCTTAATCTATCAACCAATACATGCTTTTGTTAATATATTGTCTTGTTAGCTAGTTGGATAATCAAGTTGAATCTGTAATCACCGCCACGATAAAGTATGTTTTTATGTATTGAATGGTATGATATCTTTCATTAACTGGAGGTTAACCTCAAGTAGCCAACCCTACAATTAGAAAACAATTAGGCTTAGGAACTATGTCTCAGTCGTTGAGGAAGTGTTTGAAATTCAACCTATCACTGCCTAGCTTGAACTACCAGTGCTCAACTATATAGGTTATGGTATTGTGTTGGTTATTGGTTGTCAATTTCCCTATTTTGAAGAAATTGATTTCTTGTTACTACTCTTAATGGTGCATGTTGTAACTAATTTTGGGTCACCTGGTTCCTTCATATTTCTTTTCTTTTTCTTCTCTTCTATTTTATTTCCATAAATAAAATTAGGTTGTATTTGTAAATGAAATTTTTTTTAAGTATTTTCAATATTAAAATTCACTTTGTTTTGGTTTGAGGATTAATTTGTATGTATTATTTAATCGTCACAATGGAGTTTTGATGATGGATTTAACGGTGCACATGAACTAGTATTCAAATCCAGTATTCAGGCGAACTAGTATTCAAATCCAGTAAGTACATAAGTCTATTTCATCGTAATGATAAAATCAATTTACTTTCCCTTTGATAAATTTTAAGACAACAATTGAATCTCAACACACAGTAGTAATAAAGATTCCTATAGTTAGTAATGAATACACTCAACAATTGAAATTGGGTCATGAAACTCAATTAGAATCGGAATATTTTGGAGATCCTCGATTCCTATTATCAACTGATCGAGAGAGGAATAAGTTTAATTTATTGGTGGTATATCCTCATACTACAAAAGTTTCAAAGCATTCTAAGTATAAGACCACATCTATACAAGTAGATTTGAATCAATTTAATGTTGTAGATATGGTGGAGTGGCAAATCCAATCCACTGCAAATGTAAATAAGTTGTAGAGATCAGTGAGAAAGCTTAATGTAAAACTTAAGAATGAAAAGATTATAAACAAATTTAATGTTACAAGGGTTAAGGATTTTGGGATTAAATTGTTAGCTTTATATTTCCTCAAAGTGAATTAGTAGAATCAAAAAAGTTGATGGATGCGTATAAAGAAAGAGACTTGTTGGCATTAGAGAATGGAAGATTAAGGGAGACTAATTCACATATGGCTAGAAAATTGGAAGATAATGAGAAAGAAAAGGCAAAGGTATCAGAAAATTTATTTGTTGAAATAGAAAGGTTGCAGAAAAAACTGACAGAAAATTCTTCTTAGTTTAAATCTTTATCAAAAGTTTTTAGTGAAGATGTTGATAAGATCCTTAATCTTTCTAATAGTGAAGACAATGTGGATGATTTATTATACAGTATGACAATGTACAAAATGCAAGTCATTGATTTGACTAATCAAATCAAAGGATTTAAGAAAATACATAAAGATACAATTGAGGAAGTAAAGACAAAGAAAGAGTTAGAATCAAAGGAAATGAGAGATTAGGTAATATTGAAGGATGAAGAAATTTTTGTGTTAATAAAATCTTGAGATGATGTGAACAAATTGTTGAAGGAAACACTTAATCAAGTCACAGGGAGAAAGTGTCTAATTGAGGCAAATCATCAAATATGGGATGAAATCATAGAGCAAATGCAAGCTTTCATATCATATTTGGAGCTTTTCTATTATTGGGAAAATGTCATCATAGTTACTGCATAGATTGAAATCAAAAATATGTTTCCTGATATATCATCAAAGGAAGAGGAAAGTGAACAAGTAATCCAATTCCTTAATTCTCTATCAAATAAATCTTTGGAAGTCATAAGGGTAAAGGATCAGATTGATTTTATTCTTAATGTTGGGAAGGTAAGTGAAAAGAAACATTTAATTCTATCTTTGCATAAATCTTTGGAAGTCATAGGGGTAAAGGATCAGATTGATTTTATTCTTAATGTCAAGAAGGTAAGTGAAAAGAAATATTTAATTGTATCTTTACATAACAAAGTTATTGAAGTCTAGAAGGTGGTGAGAACATTCAAGGATCATTTTTTTCTTATTTGCAAATATGGTTTGTATTTACCATGGACACGAGATCTATTGATGTATCCATAACATGTTTATGATACTTCTCTCACAACTTTTCGTGATTATCTATATTCCATTGATCCAGCTAAAAATATTTCATCTAGACGACAAATCATTAATTCTCTATTGTGTGAATTTTCAGTGTTGTCTCTTATTAAGGATTTATTTCAAACACAACCACCAGTTCTTTATTATTTTCTCATGGAACTTGAACTTTATTACAGGAAAATGATCAATCATAGTATCCCTTCAAGAAAATAATGAAACAGGATAATGTGTTACAAGCTCAAAACTCCATTATTAGCTTTGAATGAGCATAAAGATAAAGAGTTGAAGATATTCCTTCCAAGCATGAGGCACTAGTGAATTTGGGTCAAATTCCAATGGTGTGTTCGCCGTAATTGCCACTTTCTATTGTCGGAAGAACGACAAACCTCGGATCCCCTAAAACGTCGTTTCACAGGACGTCTCTTTTCCGACGACAGAGTTTTCGTCTGTATTGCGACGTTTAGGTCGTGGAAAGAGAGATGTTTCATACGTGGCAAGAGAGACGTTCATTCGTGGAAAGAGCGACGTTTCAGACGTGGCAAGAGAGACATTTCAGACATGGCAAGAGTGACGTTTCAGACGTGGCAAGAGAGACATTTCAAAGGTGGAAAGAGAGATGTTCTGAAGGTGGCAAGAGAGACGTTATAAAGGTGGAAAGAGAGACGTTCCAGAGGTGGCAAAAGAGACATTATTAAGGTGGAAAGAGAGATGTTTTAAAGGTGGCAAGAGCGACGTTTCATAGGTGGCAAGACCAACGGGACGAGGTATCATCTTCGGCGTGGTTTCTAAGGGAGTGACACTCTTGGACGTGGCAAGAAAAACGTCTGGAAGGTGGCAAGAGCGACAGTGTGGAGTTACTAGCTTCGACGTGGTTGCTATGGGAGCGACAATCTTGGAGGTGGAAAGAGAGACGTATTGGAAGTGGCAATAGCGACGGGAAGAGAGTGAAAGATGTCGCAATTGCGACGATTGTGTAGGTATTTAAAAAAAAAATACAATGTCAATATCAAGATCTAATAGTCATTCCAATCCCAAAGGAGGAGTAAGTCATATAGGTGTCAGCTAGTGACCCACTTAATAGTTTCCTTAGGATTTCCCTCGCAGTAAAGGTTGGGCTTTTTCTTTTGGGAGTGTCTAAGAGATAAAAAAGACCCATTAATATTTGAAATTTGTGGTGCTCTACAAGATAGTTATTTAGTAGAACAATATTTAAGGCTATATGCAAGCCAAGGTAGCTAGCTCTAGTGCTACAGTTCCAAAAATAGTGCAAACAAGAAGCAATTCTATTGAAATTTTGAAGAACTTTGAAGTCCTTAAGACAATMTTACATTATAAATTTTGTATTTCTCTACTAGATGGTTTGATCACAATCCCCTTTCAAAACAAAAGCATTCATTTTTGTTAAAAAAACGTGAAATCACTATTAGACGACTTAAAGGGATCCATCCCATTATGCCCTTTACAATAACTAAATAGACTACAAGAATTCAACACATTTGAACATTGATATAAATATAACTTCAACTTCATAACTTGATAGTGGAAGGAAACTCACAAGAAAACAATAGGTTGTTAAAGATGTTGATGCAACCTGGTGGAACTTGATTATGATGCATAAGTGATCATTGGGTTGTTGGAGGAAGTTGAATCCACTCATCTCCACAAACTCAAAATACCTGCAACTTTTTCCATCCTAAGTAGAATGGAACTTTCACTTAAAGAGCTCATAGAAATGACCCTCATGCAGATTAGGCAATCATGGAATGAGGTCACCAATAGACTTACCAATGGAATTAACTCTAAAGGATTTGTTTATGCAATAAGTTAGGAGACCTACCATTCCCAAACGTGAAGTTGAGTTGTGAAGAGTTGCTAAATAAGTCCAACCTCACTCATAAGCTACGGTAATGGTGGAAATATCCCTATATCCTCATCAAGCAAAAGGAATAATGATCGTTGCACCTATATCCAACATCTTGCAGACCTGCCATTCTTGACCTTGAAGTTGAGTGTGAAGTCTGGCCTTGCTTGTAGGCTATAAGGTAATGGTGGGAAATATGAATAAATCCTTGTCAAGCAAAATAAACAATGATTGTTACACCCAACTCCAACACCATGGAGGACCATCCAAAACCCAATGATATGCACCTTCAACATCTCAAAGTAGACCTCAATAGCATAAATGAAGGCCACAATGCACGGCTATTTCTATAAAGGGATAAGTTCTTAACTTTTGAACAACACATTTCATATGTGGCAAAACAAACAAGTATAAGCCACAAAAAATAATAGATGTTAGGCTTTGGTTTATCATCTATCGAGTAGGTAAACCATGAGTGCTCATCAATCTACTAGACCTTTTTATGATAAAAGTGAAATCTATACCTTTTTATGTGTGCCCATCAATCTACTAGACCTTTTTATTATTCTCACATCTAGTTAGGCCCTTTGCCTACTTAAAGAAACAATGAAAGCTAGTTCCCAAAGAAAAAAGGGAATAAACATAATGCTTGGTGCTCATTGTTTGGATTTGTATTTGTAGTGAAAATGAATAAACTAGATTGCATCATCTTCTATTTCAAGCTCTCTTTATTTCCTTGAAAGAGGGCATCAGCATAACAAAAAGAGTTCAATAAACCATAGCTTAGTTGTTATTTTCGTTATTCACTTCGTTGTCATTTCTATTTGTTGTTAAATACCTAGGAGAACTCACCATCTAAAATCAATCTCCAACCCTAAGTTACACGCTCAGATCTACACTTAATTTTTAATCCATCTAGAGGCCTACGCCCCTCGCCCTAGTTTTCCCAATTCCTCTCAAAAACAGTTGAAGACTTTACCTCCCTTCCCAGCCATAGAGTGTAGTGACTCACTCTAACAATCAAAATCCAATGATAACACAAAATACATGTAATAATCACTCTCCCTTGTCATTTAAATGAATAGGGCATACACTTGGACCATGAGAACCCCCAAAGGACATGTAGACATTTTGCTTATGAGTTTTCCTCCAAAGAGACCACATTTTCCTCTAATTTGTGTACTTTCACCACGCCTACTCTAAATAGTCTAATGCCTAAGCTAAAACACTAAAACTAAGCTATAATATGGGCAATCATTAAACTCTACTTTCACCATGACTACTCTAAATAGTCTAATGCCTAAGCTAACACACTAAAACTAAGTTATAATATGGGCAATCATTAAACTCTTGTAAGAAGGTCATGTGCCTATTTATGTTTACCACCTTAATCTGACTTCTCTACAATGCTTAATCCTTTGACTATATGTTGTCAGTGGATACGTGAAATATTGGAACTGCTAATCCATTCCATTTATAAGATGTTAAAAAAACGCGAACTTTGCTTATTACCTGCTGCTACTCAATCAACATCAAAATATATATAAATATAAAAAACTACCCATACACGTTTTACCTTGGTTCTGATTAAGGGAAAATATCAGACACTAATATTGCACTTATCGCCTAGAATTACAGAACTAGCACAAGCATTGATATGCATCTCATGCTTGCATAGCTCAAGGTTACATATCTAGAGTTCACACCACAGATCAGACCCAGGTTTAGATGGATCTATGACACTAATCAATGCATCCCATTCACAGACACACACATACATGAGTTGATTTATCATCTCCATCGMAACCTCTCTTGGGCTGTTGATTGCACCTTGCAACCCCCACTCCTCTTGGGGTTGTATATTGCATCTCGCTTCTCTAAGTGAAGTAATTTGGTAGCACTATTATATCAAGCACCTTTCATGAACTTCGGTAGCATTGTGCTTGGCACTACATGGATAAAGTCTATGATAAGAGTCAGTACTGAAATATTTAGTGGAATCATCTGTCTTCCTTAATGAATTGGGTACCAAGGGAGTTTACTAACCTTAACAATAATTCATCTATCAAAATAAAATGCCACATTAACTTTACAATATCTGTCATGATTCACACCCAAAATGTTTAACTCGAACAGCTATGCCAACACAACTATGTGCCTTGCAATTGCCAAACATGCCTTTTAAAGCAGATCAATTTTAGCAATGTTGTTATTTCATTACAAATCTCCAAAGTAATTTGTATTTGACACATCCATTTGAGTTTGGGTAATTAGTAATTGCGTATATTATTGTTGCAACCCACATTAACAAAATTCTTCATGCATGAATAGTCTCTTTTTTCAATTATGGTGAATGAACTGACATTAAGTTCATGCATGTCTAACAGATCCTTCAAAATTTTACCCAATGAAACATGTTGTCACATCTTCTATCCTAATGAGATTACTCTTGGTATCATCTCCACAAGCATGAAGACCTAAAATATGAGGTATGCAAAATTTGTGCATGGCAAATCACTTTAAAAATGAACTTGTGTCTAACTGTATGTTCATCTCCTCTTCTTTAAATGACATCCATAGCAGAACCATACAAAATTAATCAAACCTACCAACTAATAATATCATAACCATTATGGCATTTCAATGTCAAACATAGACAAGTTATCGCATATCAAGAGAACATCAGTTTCCCCGAAAAGCACTTCCAAAGTTTCTCCTTGAGGTTAAGAATTCTCAATGTTTAAGAACAAGAGTAATGATGAAACTGGACCAAACCATGTTCCAATGCCAAGCGCTATATTTGAACAAAGAAATCAAGAAAGATCCAAAAACATATTTAAGACTTAAATAACACAAGTCTCAAATTTCTACCTTTGTGTTTGGAATGAAGCAAAGACACAATCAAACCCTAGTGATATCTGGGGAAGATTATAGTTCTTATAGATTGTACTTAGAGGGCATGTAGCTAAAAAGGACTTTAAGTATCTGGTTGAGGAGGGGTGGAAAGTTTCTCATTTGCACCTACAACTCGGAGGCTCTTGGGCTACTCTGCCTCCTTGGCTTCTTCTCTGATAGGGAAAACTAGTCTTTGGTAATCAAAAGACTTGAACGATGTAATCAACATGAGCTATAGGAGCATCCTCTAGCTCAGTGTCCTCAGACTCGTCGGACTCCTTGAGGACATCTATAACTGCACTAGTAGTATTAGTAGAAGCACGACTCAATGAGAGTGGTGTCAAGAAAATAGACAAGGGGGCTCTATAATGTGTTATTTTAGGGTTTAGGACGAGAGAATCTAGGGTTCAGGTTAAAAATAAATAAAAATTGTTTTTTTTCCTCCAAAAGTGTGTTAAGGCCTGTAGGGAACAAACTAGTATCGACTCGGCTGAGTTGGACAGGTTTGGTACTGAAATAGCCAGTTTGTACACTGAACCAACTGGTTCAATACCTAACCAGTCCCCAATCCTGTTTGAAGGCCGAATCAGTACCCCGGATTGTCAACTTAGTCAACTCAGCCAAGTCTAAGTCTAAGTGGGCCGAGTTTTGAAACACTAAGTTTAAACTCTTATAATACCAAGTTAAAATAATATTTCATAGTGTTTACCAAGTCAACAAAAAAACAATTCAAACACTATTGCTCTGAAGCAATTACCCAATGCTTCTTTGTAAAATAAGTAGGGAGAAAAAATTAGAAAGAATCAATTTATTGTAAACGGTTTGTCCTTGTTTGGAATACATATTCAAATATTTGAATTATGTGTAGCAACTACAAATTTCTACAGATTTATAGGGAGTACTTCACCTGTGTACATGGAGAAGGTGCCTCCAATCAGAGGCACCTAAAACATTGCAGGCTTAAAATTAAATTTCTTGTCACAGATAACAAATGTACTACTGTAAAAATAGGAATGAAGTTTTAACCCTATAATCAGGACACACACAACAAGCGGTGGAATCTCACCAAGACCATTTGTAGTTCACTCTCTTTGAACTACAAATAATGCCAAGGGAATTCACAGAAAGCTTGATACATGTGTATGCCACGTTAGAATTCTAGTCAGAGTCAGTCTCAAAGTTTCCCATGGCCTTCAAACCCCTTGGTCTCTGCATCCACCCACATATTGAAGAAGTCAAGCTTAGTAGGTGAAAAATTGAAGACAATTAAATTAATAAGAAAGTCACAAGATCTATGAAACAAATCACAGAAAAGTCCAGAGGATAAACTTGATTTTGCAATAAATACCTTTTTTGTGCTTTTATTTTCTCGTACTTTGTATCGATATTGTGACAAGTCGCAAAGCCATGAACCAGGGCTAACTAGCTGAATATTCAAAGAAAAAACTCTTGTCAAACTACAGAGATATTGCTGCAAAAAAGAAGAAGATCCTAAAGTAGTTCTTAAGCAGTCGGAGATAGATAGATTGATTGATTTTATTAAACTATCAAACTATCACCCAAACTGTAG